>APFE030961011.1:0-23307 GCA_000404065.3 Pinus taeda
GTGAATTCTTATGGTGTGCAAGAAAATATGGGTGATTTTGAATAATTGTTTAAGACAATTTATATAACTGATATTTGCATCGTATCTTGAAATAAAAATTTTGATTTCCATATGGTGTTAAATGAGAAGTTATGAGTCATTTTTATGTTGTTGGATTATATGTCTTAATTATGATAATTTTTATTGTTTAGAATATCTACAATGCAACATTAAATTAGAGATATAATATATGTTTCATTCAATATACAAATAATGACATTTGAATTCATTTAGTCATGTAATTTGTTCATAACGTCATGGTTTTTTAATTTAATGGTTGAAAAAAATCCTATTTCTTTTGTATCTAGCATGTTATGGTTGAAAACACATTGAATTTATACTTAGGAAAGAAAAATGTTATTCTACCAAAAACATTGGTGTGTTTTTTTCCTCATAAACAACTTTTTTTGGCACATAAAAATTCGGTTTTGCTAGCATTTTTTAAAAATGTTGAAAATTGACCCTAAAAAAAATCATTGTTCCAGTATCACCACTTTTCGTTTTCAAGGTGTTTTTTGCACGAACATTTAATTTTCACTACCATTTTTAAAACATGTTCAAAATTGACCCTAAAAAAAAATCCATCATTCCAGTATACACACTTTTCATTTTTAAAACAGTTTTTGATGTTTTTTTCGGGGTTTTTTTGGCTAGAGTTCCCATTTTGAGTTTATAGTTCTCGTTTCAAAGTTTACATTGCTAGAGAAAATAGAAAGGTATGCAACAGACGTAGAGGACCATTGGCTTAGTAGTCTAGGGACCAACTACTGAGAAATTGGTTGAGGAGGTTCGACAGGATGCCACATAGTGCACAACAAAGCTTCAAGCATTGAAGATAGAGTTCAACAAACTTAAAGCACATACCGAGGACATATCGACAGAGTGAATTAGGAAAAGTCACTTCTTTATGTTGGGGCACTGTTGGGATGGGGTCCCCCAGGTCTAAGTTTGTCTCAATTTTGATGTAATATTGTAAAGTCTCTGCATTTTGAGAAGAGGAGCATGCAAAATCTTAAGAGTCAAAGGGGATTTTAGGAAGGCCAAAGCCCCTTAATTTGTAAAGGTATGTGTTTTTTTGATTAAGAAATGAGCTTCACCCATGGTTCGCAGGCCATGGTAATGTAATGGAAAATCTATAAAAGGAAGTCATCTAGGAGTCATTATAAAGTTAGTTGATGAATGAGAACTTGAGTCTATTTTGTCTGTAATTTTGTGTTCTAGCAAAGGGGAAGGCTCCTAAAACTGAGTGCATAGAGACTTTTGTAAGTCCCTAAATGAGTGTGTGAGCCCCTGCCACTATGTGCGCAAGGTCAAAAGAAGTGTATTCATTGAAGATCTGAAGTAATAAAGCATATTTGAAGCAATTATGTGTGTTCTTTGCATAGTTATATGTTTCTGTATTTATGCTCAGTTATGATTTGATTCTTTGTAATATTATTTTAATTGCATCACAGAGATCCAGATCTACTTTTGTATGATAACTATTGTATGCTAGAATAACCAGATAAAGCTCATAGATCTATTTAAGTAGAAATCACTTTAAGTATGAGATTTTGAAGATAATGGTTTATGAATGTCACATCAGGCCCTAGATTAAAGGAATGCCTCGCTACTACATCACATAGACTTCTCGATGTATAAACATAGTTCTAGCATTCCGCAATACTGCCTCGAGTGAGACTGTAGTCTGTGCTAAGCAGGTTGTTGCCGAAAGGGCCGATAGTGTAGGGTTTTGTTGGTTAGCATAGCTAACTTTCAACTTGTCTTTAAGCCCCCTCAAGCCAAAAACATGTGTGATTTCCTTGCTATATTCGGAATGTATGGTTATCCATGTGTGTTCTTAGTTCTCTTTTTATTTTGGGCATGTGTTTTTCTAAGTGTGAGAGTGTTCTCCAACCTTGCCTTGCCATTTCTAGATAGCCATGGTGTGATGGGGTTCATGTGTTTAGGTTGAGCTGGATTACTGAATGGATTTGAAGATGAGTGAAGTGCATCTCTGAATTAAAAAACGCATGTCCTAGTGATCCTGGAACTGGACTTTGGATTGCAGTAAATCCACTCACCTAGTGACCCATAAACCGGACTATGGGTTGCGGTAAAGTTGGGTATTGTGTTCCTCGGTGGTCCTAGGAATCATCGACTAGTGAATCATGAGATATACGGTAAATACTATAGGTATTTAGTCTTGATCAAGCCTAGGAATCCTTGCTAGTGAATGGTGGGATATATGGTAAAGCCTGAAGGGTGGTGTATCGATTATGGCCTAGTGATCCCTAGATCAAAATGTAGATTTCGGTAAAGCCTAGAGACTAGCAGATAAGAAAATTCCTCATGGGATAGGTGGAGAAATCTGGTGGCATCCATGATTGTTTATGGCCTAGTGATCCGGTGAGGATTGTGGTAAAACCTAATTCTATTGATGATGGTGAGGTAGTTCCACTTGGTGTATCTGTATCCATATCTTTTGAAAGTAATGTAGGATATTGAAGTAAAAAAGGAAGCTAACTGGATTTTGTTTAGATAGACCATGAAAGGTGGATATTGATGAATGATAAATATTTTTCATTTTAGCGTCAAGGTTGTTTTTTTTATGGGGAAGAGTTATTATTATTTGATATTTTGATGTGCCTTCCTTTTTAAAGGATTATCTTCTTCTTTTGAGGGTGTCTTTGGAGATTTAAGAAACTTGTTGTTTTCATGGTTATATTGTTCTTTAGATTGACACTGTATAGTGGAAGTAGAAGATTTGGGATTTTTGTTAGCAAGAGAGATTAATGTTACTGTCAAGTAGCTATGTGGTTGACTTTGTTCCTTTCCTTCTTGTGAATGTTCTACAGTCTGATGGTTTTTATTGAAAATTAGTGAATAAATTCACACAAAAATTGATATAAAACTAATTGTACTCTTGATAAATCCTTGACAATGTCACAAAAGATGATTGCCTTTTCAATTACTTCTAATTATCTTAGCAAGTAATCAATTAGGTAATCAGATTGGATAATTATGTTGTTATTCATACATATCGATCTTTTCATGGTGGAAAAAGTGCAGGAATTAGCTCACAGGATTGCCTTTGTTGATGGGACTTAGTTTGGCAAATTCGGACATGAAACCTTTAGAGAACATTTTAAGGCATTAATTGACATTTTTTTTGGTTTTTATGGGTAGACATGTTTGTACACGTTTAAGTAATATCACATTAAATAGCACTTGTACATGGAATCTCACTTCCACATAGCTTAGGGTATATGAGAAGCCATGTAGGTATCTTGAAACCAATGTTAGATTAATCGCATGAATTCTTGATTGTTATTGTGGCATTGAGAAAAACATTTAGAAAAATACTCTTATGTTCCATGGTAATTGGGTAGTGCATCTAAGGGTATGGTTAATCCTCCTTGGTTGAAGCTTCAAGATATTGGTTTGAGTACTACTCTTCAAACTTAGTAGTATATTAAAGAGCTATAATATAAGGAAAAACTTTGTCCGTAGGGCCCTTTAAGCCCTAATACTTAATGCTCCAATGTTGGAAACCCTAATTCTTACAACAAAGATGTGAAATTTCTACACATTTGTTAATATTAAAATTTTTAGCATTTTGTTAGCTCAGTATTATTCAACCTAGACAATAACATCGTAGGAGTATAACAAAAGAGTATAAGTCGACCCACCATCATGCATGTTTCATGATGATTGCAGTTTTACCTACCCTAGTTGTATTATTGAATGATGAATTAATCACATTCATACAACTCTCCAATAAGCCTCTTTGTGTGGACCCAATCATCCCTAATCTTCATTCATCGATTTACTTCTCCCATCACTTGTTCCCATTGACATCTAAAAAAGACCACATTGCCTTCCAAGAAAAATATTATACAAATTTCCAAAACTAACTTGTCACTATTGAAGCCCAAAACAAAAAAAATGACATCACTTCCTCATTAGTTACCCTTAATTCTAAGATTTACTTAGTTGATAAACCCAAGGGCCCCAATTCCCATGAGAAAACACTACACCATGAAGGTGTTTCATCATCCCATTTTTACTCCTTTTCTTGATATCCACGCCTTCCTAAAGTAGATTTGAATACATTTGATGGCCTTGCATTTGCATGGGTGTCCTATATTTAGATCCAGAGTGTGGGTAATAGTGGCAATGGAACAAGAATTCCCACCATGGATGTACTTCTTGGAATTGAATTTCTGATCTTTATGAATGCTTTGACATTGACAGTCATCATTTGGGCCATTTGACCAAGCTTAAAAAATCAAGTAAAACTAAAGACTACATCACTGCTTTCAAGTAATTAGCTTTTTTCACAAAAGGCATGTTAGACACCTTTTCCCATGAATGTTTTGTAAGTGGTCTCAAGGATGAGAATTGTGTTTATGTTTCAATTGTTTTCCCTTGTAATTGGTTTGAAGCTACTCGATGATCTAAAGAAACATAATAGATGATCCATTCTCCACTAAAAAATGGTAGAATGACCACTTAACCCTAATTAAAATGGCAAAATGTCAACTTAAAAGGTAATTTATACAACTATGATGATTCATGGTCAATTTAATGAGTTTTTATTTTATGGGGTGAATTATATTAACTTCAAAAACTAGAGTTTACATATAGGATCACAAAAGTCAAGTCAATCACTCGCAATGTAACACCCTCCTACCACACTTACCCAAGCTTATCGGTCCACCAGGTTACTATGATATGATTCAACCTCTTGTATCACCTTAAGGAAGTGGAACTGACAAACCAAAACGAAATTGACGTTCCTCAAGAGCCACAAGACCCACAAACTAGTCTAGGTGCCCAAGCCTTGAGTTAACATAGCCTTCATCCCAATAACTGTAGACTTTTCCACTCTATTCTATGCCAGTGACCCCGAGATCTAAGCCACTTTTTTATGGCTAGGATCGACCTCTGCCCAGAACTTGATGAAACTCTAAAAAATGATAAACAGTAAGGGGACAAGACATTTATTTTCTTCAATTTCCATTATTTTTCGTTCATTTTCCTCCTCACATGCAACATGTGGCCTTTCACCTTCCTATTCTCCATTTTTTCATTATTTTCATAATTAAAAGGCCAATTATTTCCAGTTTTCCTTTCCAAAGCCTTTCCCATTTCCTTTCCGAAGCCTTCGTAATTGCCTTTACCAATTTCCCTTCAGCCATAATAAACCAAATGAACACCCAATAGGATTTTTTTCCCTGCATTTAGCTTGGAATACGTGTCTCATGACCTTGGTATTATTTTTCCTTTATTAACTTTATTACATGGATTTTTAACCTAGGGCTATTACAAAGCCCTTCCCCTTAGGGGAATACCATCCTCGGTGTTCAATGACACCTACAACCAGCAAAACAGCTGAAAAACAAAACATACTGCCCATGGAACATTATAACTTAGCTCAATGTAGTATTTACAATGAACAAACTGCTGAAAAGAAATACCATGAAGACAAACATAACGACAAGACAACCATACCGCTTATTGGAGCTTTATAATATATCTCATGGCAATATTTATATCCATATACATATATACATATACCAAAACTGCTTTACCTCAACCGTAAAATAAGGAAGGATACATTGCTTGCATCTGATCAACCATCTCCCATGTAGGTTCATCAGGTCTAAAGTGCTTCCACTGCACTTTAACCTGCTCGGTTTCTTAGTTCTAGAGAATTAGCATATTTCTCCACAAACTTCACTAAGGTTCCAGCTAGAATTCTCCTTTTGGATGCACCTGCAATATAGACCAATCAATAACATGCTCAAGATCCTTTACATATATTTTAAGCAATGAAATATGGAAAACATCTTGGACTTTCATTGTCGGAGGTATTGCAAGTCGATAGGCCACCGGTCCAATCCTCTCAAGGATCTCAAAAGGTCTACAATACTGAGGTGCTAGATTCACAGATGGCCCAGTCCTTAAGGAGATATTCTTGGGATTGATGCACAAATACACATGTTCCCCAACCTGAAACTCCTTAAATGCCCTGTGTTGATCTGCATAACTCTTTTGTATGTCCTATTCTACCTTTAGATTCTTATTTATAACTTGAATTTCATGTTCGAAGTCTACCAACACTTCTCGTCCCATCAATAACCTATTCGCTAGATCACTCCAGCTGATGGGAGTATTAAAACTATGTCCATAAAGTGCCTTAAACAGATTCATCCCAGTGACTCGTGATAGCCATTGTTGTAAGAAAACTCAACCAGTAGAAGATACTCTTCCCACTTCCGCTACTGATGCATCACATACATCGTGAACATATCCTCCAACATCATGTGGAGCCTCTTTTTTTGTCCATCCGTATGCGGATGATAAGTTGTGTCGAAGGCCAAATCTGTACCCAACCCTAAAAATAACTCTTTCTAGAACTTGGAAGTGAAATTGGCATCTTTCTTCAAAACAATATTCTTTTAAACACTATGAAATCTCACTATATCTCTGATGAAGACTTATGCTACCTCACTAGGTGAATTAGTAGATTCCACTGGAATGAAGTGTGCTACTTTTGTCAACCTTTCCACCACAAACATGATGGAATCATGTCGTTTAGATATACTTGGAAAACCTATAATAAAATACATGGATGTAGCACCCTCCTCCTACATCTACCCATGTAACTAGCCAACCATGGTCAACATGAAACGAGAGGCTACTATGATTGGATTTGACCTCCTATGTGACTTCTATGTTACTATTGTGACTCATGTCACTGTCTAGTAGCATTAAACTTATTTTGTGGTGCCACATTCACTTTTCATCTACATGTTGAGGCATTTTCCTCTTAGGTTCCCATTTACCTTTACCTTTATGTTTTCCCTTCCATCCTTGCTGAGATTCATTCTTACGCTTTAATTGTTCCTATAAATGCTTCAATTTCCCAATAAATTCCTCAATTGACGAGACTCATCATACTGAATCCGATCTCTAAATGCTAATGGAAAACCATTGGAAAACCATTGAACCTTATCCTTCTCATCAGTAAGATACGATACATACCTCAATAGCTCTAGAAACTTGGTTGTGTACTCTTCATCTATCATTGATCCAATATTTAGGTCATATAATCCTTTAGCCTTATTGTCATAGTACCTCTCTAACAAGTACTTCTTCCTAAAAATCCTTTTGAACTCCCGCCAACTCAGGTCATCTGTCTTGATGTCTCTTACTTGCTTAACATCTTCTGACTAGATATCCGCTTTACTGTTCAAGCTGAATATAGTTATTATGGCCTTCATGTTATCTGTGTACTCATGCAACTCAAATAATTTTTTCATCCCAAGTATCCAAGCCTCTTCATCTTCCAGCTCTTTCACATCTCCGTTAAAAGTAGGTGGTTTTCTTTATTAAATTCATCTGGCAAGTCTCCCCTATTACTCCTCCTGTAAGGATGATAATGATGACGATCATGATGTCTAATAGTACTAGAACTAGAATAATACCTATACTCATCGCCCCTCCTATCCGGAGTGTCCAACAACCTGCCATCTCTCATTTTATCAGATTTATCTAACCTGTGTCTATCAGGAAACCTACTGCCATATTCCCCATTAGTTGTTTCCTCCTGTCCATGGTTGATCCAAAGCAGTGATTGATGTTGCAAGTATGACAAACTCTTGTACCTATATGGTCCAATCATTATCTATCTTAAAACTCCTTATCTCTTACTTCAAGTTCCTCAATGTATCTGCCAAATCATAAGTGTGCCCTGCACCACACTACTCATCTGATGCATAGGGAGATTCTATGTAGTCTACCACCTTGGTAGCCATTTGATATTTTTCCTGCAATGAATAATATGTCAGATAAACCAAATCACAATAAATCAACATACCTTAGTATATCTCGGGGTGTATACCTTGTCTACAAGATCACCAAATCAACGTGATACACATATAACATAATCATAACTGCATATAAGCATACACAAATAAATGTATCAACACATAAACATCACTCTAGGTAAGGTCCGGTCATCAATGCAAGGCCATATCAAAAATGCATGTTATGACCTCATGCATGACAACAAACATTACTCCATTGTACACATTGCTAGATGAAACCAACAATATGTATAAGAAATGCCTAACTAACTACACATACACATAAATGCATGTATTTGAGCATTAATGCTCAATTCTTGTAATCAACCTACAATACTGATACATGTAATCAAAATATTCAAGAATGTAACCTAACATACAAGGATGTAAGTATGTGGCATAAAATCAACTAGTAGGCAACATGTAACAATATTTAACAAATCACATACTCATGACAAATGCATTTCACACAATGAACATCGAATTCTTGTTGGCAACATTACTACAACCATAATCAACCATCAATCAAATGTAACAAGCACATGGAATGCAAGTGTAAGGGACACACACATAATTGATATGCGTGCATGACCAACACACACCGCCCATCCAGTCCGAGGGGTGAACAATGCTCTGATACCACTTTGTAACACCCTCCTCTCACATCTACCCAAGTAACTAGCCAACCAAGGTAAACATGAGAGGAGAGGCTACTATGATTGAATTTGACCTCCTATTTGACCTTAAGGAAGTGGTATCAATGGAAACATCACACAAATTCATCCATTCTTGGAATATGGCATGGGGGTGATTGGCTGAAGAGAGACTTGGCTTAGCCAATCTATAGCTGGGTGGAATGTGGTAGTCCCATCTTTGGCTGGTTTTTGCAACCATTAACGAGAAATTGAATCCGTTGGTTTTCATGTGTAAATGTACTGGTTTATATGTCAATTTTATGGCTGATATTTTATGGTATTTCTATTGTTACTATGTTGGTTATATATATGTCTTTTTTCAACAACTATGTATGGATCTTAGTATGTTTTTACTTGTAAATGAATGGACAATGTATCTATGAGCTAATAGATGATAATGTAAAAAATGACATGAAGGAACAATGGTTTTGAGCGATTCTGAGATAAGTATGAGATCCCTATGCTTAATTCTTTTGTTTACACCTGTAGATTACATGTTGGTGATATGTTTGACGAAATAATTATCGTGGATAGTAGGGGTCTAGTGAAGGAGTTGTTGAAGTATTTGCTTTATCATCATTGTTTCCCTGTTATTTTACTACTCTTAAGATATCATTTCATTCTAGGCATTGACCTAGGCTCTGGGCTGGAAAAAGAGGTTCAAATCCCAGGGATGCTGACATAAAATTGGATAAAAGATTCCATGGATGTTGGTTTGCAGGCCTGTGAGAGCGTCGAGAGAGAAAGTGATCAAAAAAATCAGTGGGACCAAGGGGTAGACTGCCTGAAGTGTTGGTATGGTTCTCAGGGGTCTTGTAGCTGATGTGGAAGGTCTATATGTTATGTTTCCCTTGATTCCATTTCCTTAAGGTCACATAGGAGTTTGAATCCAATCATAGTAGCCTCTCGTTGCATGTTTATCTTTGTTGTTCGGGTACTTGGGTAGATGTGGGAGGATGATGTTACATCATATCTCTCACTTGACAAGCATTAATTTAGGCTCGTGGAAAAAAAATTTGCACAAAAGGAAGGGATCAATTATGAGGATACTTTTTCCCCCACAACAAAATGGGCTTCCATCCATACTATATTTTCCTTGGAAGATCAAAATGGTTGGAAAGTCCATCAAATGGATGTAAAAACAGATTTCTTGAATGGAGATATGAAATATAATAATTTTATGTCTCAACCAAAAGGATTTTTTGTGAAGGGTCAAGATCACAAAGTATGCAAGCTTGTCAAATCCTTGTTTGACCTTAAACAAGCACCGCGAGCCTCTTATGCGAAATTGACTGAGCATCTTTTGAAACTCAATTTCACACACTATGATCTTGATGATGCAAGTTTGTTTGTAAATAAAGTTGGAAAAACAATGGTATATCTCGTGGTGTATGTAGATGATCTTCTGATAACAGGGAAAAATGAAATTTTCATTGCATCGATGAAGAAGGATTTGAGGAAAGGTTTTGCAATGATAAATTTGAGATATGTTCACTACTATCCTTGTATTGAAGTAACCTAACCTAACATCTGGAGTTTATATTCCTCTCTCAAAAGAAGTACATTGGAGACTTGTTGAAAAAATTTGGCATGGTTGAGTGCAATCCTTTGACTACGCCAATAGAACATAATTTATGAAGGAAAAGAATTACAGGATGCAACAAAGTACATACAACTCATAGGAGGTCTCAACTACCCGAATACTACTAAATCGTACATTTCTGTTGTTGGAATCCTATATAAGTTGATTTAAAAGTCTTGTGAGGGTCATTGGTCTACTGCACAAAGACTTCTAAAGTACTTAAAGGGAACTCAAGGCTTTGGATTCATGTATACACAAGTGGATGACTTCATCTTGATTAGATACTCTGATTTAGATTTTGATGGAGATAAATAAACTGGTGTATCTACTTTAGATTATGCTATGAATTTTGGATTAGGAGTTGTCTCCTGGAGGTCACAAAAATAATCAGTTCCACAAGGTTCTAGAATTGAGGCAGAATATGTGCCAACACCTGAAGCAACAAAAGAAATTGTATGGCTCTGGAAAACTATGGAAGATTTGCAGGAGAAATAAATGCATTCAACTCCTCTTTTGATTGACAACACTTATACAATAATGTTGGTCAAGAACCCAAAGTTCCATGATCAAACCAAGCACTTCAATACAAAGTACCAGTTGATCCAACATCAAGTTGAGACCAAGACTATCTACCTATGAAATTGTTTCACAACTGAGTAGATTGCAGACATCTTCACCAAAGCGGTTGGAAGTGGAAAGTTTGAAAGATTCAGAATGATGGTTGGACTCACCAATATCCCTTCATATTAAGGCGTGGAATGTTGACACAATCCCAAGGGATTGAGAAATTCATGTAAATATTGTAAACAAAAAAATAAAGAGACATTAGAAGATGAATCCTAATGGTCTCCCTCTCCTTGTATATATCCATGTTTTCTCTTAATGCAAAAGAAATCCATTCAGAGTTACAAACACAAACATGGACTCACATTATGAGGGAGGTGTTGTCACCTAATGTTATATTTAAAAATAATAAAATAATACTTACATTAACAAATTTGAAAATAGTAATAACAAAACAAATCAATGTTCCAAAAAATAAAATACTTCAAATTTCACCTTAATTTTACATCAACTTTATTTGGAGAAATAAATTAATTAAAAGAAAAAAATAATTTGACTTCTTAGTATGAGGGAGATATGTACTTCTTCACTACTTAATTGACTTAATATGGAGTTAATAGATGGCATGTAAAAATATTATTATTGAGATTATATGATGCATAATTAATTTTAGATTCAGTTGACATTCAATTTGTAAAAGAAAAATATATTAATAACAAAAAATTAGTGTCAACCATACATAAAAATTCCATATTAAGTAACACAATTTTCTATCAATTTTACAAAGATAAAAGTAAACTAATTTAAATAATTTTTCTTTTCTTATATTTTCACTTTCCATTGTCATTTATTCCATTCTCAATATGTAATATTTAAAAAATATCAATAATAGAAAAAATTAATGTGAGGTATAAATAAAATATCTCAATATGCATGTTCAATAAATTTTTTTAGCACCATATATTTATGGAGAGAGAAAGAATGAGAAATTTCATATTCTATTAATAGGTCTTTCTAATGTAAGATAAGAGGGAGATTCCTTCAATATTTAATAAGAAAACTAATTCAATGTGTTTGTATATATATATATAGAAAGAAAGAGATTGATTATATCCTATAAATATATGTTTTTTAACTCTTACCAAATATGAGGGAACATGTATTAGTATTTTAATATGAAAATATGAATCATAAATTTTTAAACTAGCATAAATCCATTTTAATATTTTAACAATGGATTTACCAAGAATCTAGAGGAATAAAATTTCTTGAAGTGCAATTTTTTTCTCAAGTTTTACACTCAAAAGAAGTTTGTATTTTCATAAATTTGATCTCTATTAGTGCTTGGTAGATGAGAAATTAAGATAAATATATGTTAGTTTATAGTAATTTATTCATTTATTTTAATTAAGATTATTTTTTTACTTTTAAATAAAATATTAATTACTTAACACTTTTATAATAATACGATATTTTTCTGTTAACTATATAAGTGACTAAGAGGAAAGATGGTTGTACTCTCCATTTAAATTTAATTTCTACAAATCACATGAGATCCAAACTCAAAAGTATTTCTATAAAGTTTTATCAAGAAGGAAAAATAAAAATAAAAACTCTATTTCTCTATTTGAAAAAAGAAGGAACCATGATCAAGGGGATTTTCCTCGAGCATAACTTTAGGGAAGCCTAACCTAGGAGTAGTCCACATGTTGAATGTATAAACCATTTGTCCAACATTGTAACCCCACAATTAGTTATGACCCTTTTCAAATTAAGAATATTTAAGAATTTTCATATACATATATTAATTAAATTGAATATATGTTAGATTTAATTTACAAATAATTTGTTCACTATTTATTTAAAGGAATCATTTTTTTATGGATTTATTAATAGAGCTTAACTCTAAAGACATTTAGGAAAATTGATTCCACTAAAGGCTAACAATATTTGTACAAGGGAAATCCAAGCTATAAAATCACTTCCTGTTACCCAAAAATATCAAAGAAAATTGAAATTGAACTCATAACCTCTTGAAAACAAAAAATGAAAAATATTACTAGATTAAACTCTTTTATTATTAATCATAAAAATGAATTATGGAATATTTAAATTAAAATAATAATCTAAAAAAATATTATTCAATTAAACTCTTTTATTATTAATGATGAAAATGGATTATGGAATATTGAAATGAAAATAATAATCACGGCAACCCAAAATTTGGAGGGGATTAAAGATTATTAACTCTGGGTGGAGGTGATTCAAATTAAATAAATTATGATGTTTACCCATTAATCCTACTTACGAGGAATAGAGAGCGTTAAAACGGAGAAGGTTTGGGTGGTGTCTCTCCACAAGTGAAGCCTTTTATGCCAAATATAGCGTGTTATTGGGTGTCGGTCTAAAAACTGGGCGACACTAATGGTGGACCAAGGCTGGTATGAAACCGAAGGAAGGATATATATATAAAGGAGGAATCCACGTTCTAAGCCAGAAATACACTCGTATTGTCAAAGTGATAACCGAATGCTTCTACTCCAGCTCGGGGATTCTCACGCCATAGCCAGCTTCTTCAGTGTAACAAGCGAAATGGAGCCGGGCGGGCGAGAAAAAGAAACACAAGCACAAGCACAAGCACGGGCAAGACGACCGACAGGGCTTATGAATCTTGGCAATACATGCTATCTCAACAGTGTGCTTCAGTGTCTCACTTACACACCTCCCTTGGCAGAACATTGCCTCGGCGCCAATCCACATTCTGCTTCCTGCAATATATCGTCTAACAATGACTGCCCTTTCTGCTTGCTGGAGAAACGCATCGTGAGGTCTCTCTGCAACACTGCCCAATCATGCGACTCTCCTCGTGAAATCACAAACTCTCTGAATCTCTTTGCCAAACATTTTGTGAAAGGAAAGCAGGAAGACGCCCACGAATTTTTAACTTGTGTGATTGGAGCCTGCAACGACGTGTGCACTGGGCAGTGGAAGCAGCAGAGAGTACGTGAAAAAGATGGCGGAGATGAAGGGATTATTAAAAGCATCTTCGGCGGTGTAAGGCAATCGCAAGTGAAGTGCATTTTCTGCGGAGGTGAGTCGAACAATAAGGAAGATATTATGGACCTGAGCCTTCCATTAACAAACGCTGTAACTTCCTTGGAAGAGGCGCTCTCTTGTTATTTTGCATCACAGTTGCTGGAAGACGGGGATAATGTTTATAGATGCCAAAACTGCAAAAACTTAACGCCAGCCCAAACGCAAATGTCAATTTTCAAACCTCCCAACGTTCTGGTCATTCAACTCAACAGATTTGCTATGGATGATTATGGTTCTAGCATTAAAATAAATCGGAATATTAGCTTTAAACAACGCTTGGCACTTGATAATTATTTGTCTGCAGGTGCTGACCAGGAGAAGTATAATATTAATACGGACTATTATATTCTATTCGCCACCATTATCCATTCAGGATTCTCCCAGGACTCTGGGCATTATTATGCCTATGTGAAGAACCTGGAAGATGATAGCTGGCATTGCTGCAATGATGCGAATGTCTCTCCTGTCTCCGAACAGGAGGTGTTGTCAGATCAGCAAGTCTACTTGTTATTTTTTATTCGCAGAGAAACGGGCTTAAAATCCTATAGTGACTTCAATGGTGCTGCTGCAGTGCCCACAACTGTACATGATGATGTTATTGCATCAGCTGGAGATATCGAAACGCAAGATGATTTTGCAGACTGTAACCGCGAATTAGAATTAGAAAAGGATGATGATATAACTGCAGATCATGGGGACTGCATTGAAGGTGTTTTCACATATTCTAATGATAATTGTTTCGCAGCTCATCAGAATTGTAGAAGAATTAATATTTCTAGTAAGGATAAATTTGAATTCGAATTTTATTTGAAGGATGAACATATTTTTGCGGCTGGGGATGTCGTAGAAGTCAATTTCAAACCTCAGGATAGCGTTGGAGATTGGGAGATTCTCAAAGTTGAATTAAATGAGTACGTAGAAGATGAATTCCAGGATTGGGAGATCCTCGAAGTTGAATTGAATGAAGAGAGAAAGGGCATTTACCCTGAGTACGTAGAAGATGAATTCCAGGATTGGGAGATTCTCGACGCTGAATTAAATGAGTACGTAGAAGATGAATCCCAGGATTGGGAGATTCTCGGAGCTGAATTAAATGACTACGTAGAAGATGAATTCCAGGATGGGAGATTCTCGATGCTGAATTAAATGAGTACGTAGAAGATGAATCCCAGGATTGGGAGATTCTCGAAGCTGAATTAAATGAGTACGTAGAAGATGAATCCCAGGGATGGCGGATTCTCGAAGCTGAATTAAATGAGTACGTAGAAGATGAATTCCAGGTTTGGCAGATTCTCGAAGCTGAATTAAATGAGTACGTAGAAGATGAATCCCAGGGTTGGGAGATTCTCGACGCTGAATTAAATGAGTACGTAGATGATGAATCCCAGGGTTGGGAGATTTTGGAAGCTGGATTAAATGAGTACGTAGAAGATGAATTGCAGGATTGGGAGATTCTCGAAGTTGAATTGAATGAAGAGAGAAAGGGCATTTACCCTTCAAATTGACTCATTTTTAGCCTTTTATTATTCCCTTTATTTCCCCGGTTAAGATTCCAGCTTGTGTTCCCTTGGTACAAAATTACCCACGTGTGGAATATATTTTCCACTTGGTGTATCTGTGTCTATACTTTTGAAAGCAATGTAGGGTATTGAAGTAAAAAAGGAAGGCAATTGGATTTTCTCCGTGAAAGGTGTGCAGTGTTGAAAGAGAAATATTTTGTTTTTGTGATGGGAAGAGTTATTTTTCTCTGGTATTTTAACTTGTTTTCCTTTTTAAAGGAGCATCTTCTTTTTTTTAGGGTGTTTTTGGAGATTTGAGAAAGTTGTTGTTTTCATGGTTATATTGTTCTTTAGATTGACATTGTATACGGGAAGTAGAAGATTTAGGCTTTTTGTTAGCAAGAGAGCTTGATGTTAGTGTCAAGTAGCTTTGTGGTTGACTTTGTTCCTTTCCTTCTTGTGAATGTTCTAAGGTATGGGGTTTTTTTTATTGAAAATTAGAAAATTAGTGAATAAATTCATGCAACAATTGATATAAAATTAGTTGTATTCTTGATAACTGAGGAAAAAACTTGAGGAAATGTTTGCACCTAGAGAGATTTGATCCCTCTAGGCCCTTATTAGATCCATGGATCTAGGCTAGTTATGGATCTAGGCTAGTTCTAGTTGTGCCGAGTCACACAAAATTTGCTCAATATCTAAGTTCAAGTTTTGTAAATAACCCTTATTATGATTTTGTAAACAAAGCTTATTATGATTTTTTACATCATTTATTGCAAACAAATGTATTTCCTTATCAAAAGGCTATTTTGTGGAAGAATCTAAGGATCTATTTGTACAAGTCATGAGTAACTTCCAATCTTCCACAGTTGGATTTGCATCTCTAACATTCATCAACAAATTACAAAAACATTTTTTGCTCATTGCTTTGTCCATCTTGCCGAAAAGTAGTGTCAAGGGTCACAACTTTTGTGAATGAATTCCATAATTCTTTTATGAGACCTTCAAAAGCATATATAAGTTTATCAATAATAGGTGGCAATTGTCCCAAGTCACCAACCAATATAA
The DNA here is from genome assembly GCA_000404065.3 of Pinus taeda. NCBI lineage: Eukaryota > Viridiplantae > Streptophyta > Pinopsida > Pinales > Pinaceae > Pinus > Pinus taeda. Next base: position 16,400 of record APFE030961011.1, read on the forward strand.
CTACCTCCCACCAAAGAAAGTGTAAGCATTTTTTGTGAAAGCTTGCTGAAGTCTAGAGTCAATGTTTTTTAGCAAATTTCTTCCAATGAAACTCATTTCATTTATTAGGATATATTTGACATGCTTCAATTCATCTTACAAGGTCATTAAACCCGGTCCCCAAAGACATATTACATCTTTTATTGGGATTTGAAGTGCAAAATGAATTGTTGTTCAAGATATGTTAAAAGTTGCAACCCTTGTAGGAGCTAAAATAAGTAGTGGGCTCTTCTCGGGAAGAGCCTCAATATCAAGGGCTTTTCTAGTAGCTCCAATCAAATAAGACTTTCATGTACCTGCATTTCCTTGTATATCATAAGTAGCATTTCCTTGTATATCATAAGTAGCATTTCCTTGTATTATCATAAGTAAAGTATCAACATTTATAATGGTCAAGGATAATATCAAATGATATTCATTGTTTAACTTCTTGGTATTATCATAAGTAAATGATCAACCCCTCATCTATAATGGTCAAGGATAATATCAAATGTTATTCTTTGTTTAACTCCCAAACTTCGAATGTTGGTTAGTATGAATTGTATTTTACTTTTTCTTTTGAGATATGAAATGACTAGCACAATTAGAAGTTTCCTCACCCACACAATTTGTTTCTCCAATTATGCATAACATCAAAATCCTTATGTCCAAGCATCTCAATCTCATTATAATTTATAAATTTATTCTTATATAATCCACAAATGATCTCCCACTCATTTTTCCTAGAATTTGTAGGTGGATTTGGAACTTCTATTTCATCAATTGGAGGTAATGGATTACAATCAACATGCCATTGATTGTATCGAGAGTTTTCCTAGTTATGCACTATTTCCTCACTTATGTGACCTATATCTCTACGGAGATCACGAAAGGTCTTTTATAATGTCAACTTCGACCAACAAAATTCTACAAACTTGTCATCTTCATGATTAGGAATTGAATTATAACGAGGAAAAACTTGTACAATAGCTGCATTCTTTAGTTCTCTCCATTTATCCCTAGGTTGACTTTTGTTGTATGACCAAGATTTTGCTACATCTATCAATGGAAGGTGTTCAAGATGGGTAGGTCACTTGGTATATGCATCAATAAGAGAATTATCATTGTCTTTGTCATATGTATCAACACACACTTGTTTGAAAAGCTTTAATCCAACATTTAGAGGAAGCTCTAAAAGCAAATGGCATGTGACTTGTGCGTCTATATCTCAGTCAACAATGGATTCACATAACACACTCTTATATGCACATGTTGTTGGTTCATTTGGATTTTGAATAAAGGAAACACACATCAACATATCATGAAATGTTTCTGATCCTTTTTCAGACTTTGCAGCGTATTTTTTTATGTAATTAATGACCACAAGCTTTGAAAGATCAAGTTGCCAATCTATATTAGCCCTCCACATCATTAATGTTTCAAGATTATGTGTATTCAATCTATCATCATTCCATCTTGGTTCATACATTTTTTTCTCAATTCTCATCAAGATAAAGTTTTGAATGATCACATAAATCCCATGGTGCCTTATATTGACAAACCAATCTTCCCACCTTCTTGTGTAGGAAAGATTTCTCATTGCAAGTGATGTGACCCTCAACACAATTCAAAAGTTCTTCATAATCAATCATAGAATCAGATTGAAATAGTCCTCTAAGCAAGGGTGGTCATCAACATTGAGCCTAACCTGAATATTTCTTTGATGTCGATCAAGTGGATTCATTGCATGTACACATCTATCAAAAGGTTCTTTAGCAAGCCTAACCTATGGAGGATCATCCCAATTCAAAGTGTCCATGTTAGGAGTATTTTTTAACCATAGAAATCCCTGTGAGTGTGGAGATCCACTATGTTGCCATTCATAGTGAAACCAGAAATATGTAGCTTGATGAAAATGCTAAGAAAAATCATCTCGGAACATTGTAGTGCTTAAATGCATATATTGTGCTATAATATGAGGATTATCAATTAAATTTTGACGTCTCTATTTCATTGCTCCCCTGGATCTACAAGAATTTTACTAGACATTAATTTATGGAATATGGCCATTGCATATCTATTGCACTTAATGTGAATAATATTGTTGGACATCCAATCTTTTGAATCAAGTCAGTGAATCAAGTCAGAGAGATCAACACGACATTTTCTCCAATATTCACGTGTACCTCTTAGTATAGTTCCAAAATCGCATTACCATTTCTACAAGTCATGATTCTGGAATATTTTTTAGACGCTCTCGTAACTCCTCCATTGTTGTCAGTAGATCTGTCATATTCTTCTTTACAAAAACTCCAGAAGAATCTTGAGCATGATGTCTCGTAATGATATTAAGTAAGAAGTAGTTAAAGCCTTATGGTCATGTTCCTCTACATTAGGGTTATTTGCCCAAGATCAAATAAGTTCAATCTCTCATGGTAGATTTGGAGGGTTCGCAACAAAAGAAGGTGCATTTAGGTGTTCTAATACATCATCGATCTTGGATTTTCCCTCCAACACTGCAAATTCAGTGACATTGTCTATCTCCTTTGAAGTAACTCATCGAGCCCATTATAATCAACATAAACATTGCAATAATATGGATCATTTTGAATCATATAATAATGCATCCAATACTCTTTGTTTTCTAACTATAAAAACATAACTTAATAGCCATGCCTTCAGTTATCAATGAAATGTTTCTGATCTTTTTTCAGACTTTGCAGCATATTTTGTTATGTAATTAATGACCACATGCATTGAAAGATCGGGTTGCCAATCTATATTGGCCCTCCACATCATTAATGATTCATAATTATGTGTATTCAATCTATCATCATTTCTTCTTGGTTCATACTCTTTTTCTTCGTTATCATCAACATAGAATTTTGAATGATTGCATAAATCCCATGATGACATATATAGAAAAACCAATCTTCCCACCTTCTTGTGTAGGAAAGATTTCTCATTGCAAGTGATGTGATGCTCAACATAATTTAGAAGTTCTTCATAATCGATCATAGGATTAGATTGAAATATTTGTTGTGTGTCCTTTAAGCAAGGGTGGTCATCAACATTGAACCTAACCTGAATATTTCTTTGATGTCAATCACATGGATTCGTTGCATGTACACATCTATCAGAATATTCTTTAGCAATCCTAACCTATGGAGGATCATCCCAATTCAAAGTGTCCATGTTAGGAGTATTTTTAAACCATATAAATCCATGGGCATGTGGAGATCCATAATGTTAGCATTCATAGCGACACCAAAAATCTGTAGCTTGATGAAAATGCTCAAAAATTTCATCTTGGAACATTGTATCCCATAAATGCAAATATTGTTCTACAATATGAGGATTATCAATGAAATTTTTATGTCTCCATTTCCTTACTTCCCCTGGATCTACAAGACTTTTACTGAGCATTAATTTATGAAAATATGGACATTGCATATCTGCTCTGCAAATATGGTCATTGCATATTTTCTCCAATTTTGACGTGTACCTCTTAGTACAGTTCCAAATTGCATTAACCTTTCTACAATTCATGATTTTGGAAGAGCTTTTAGATACTCTCGTAACTACATTGTTTTTGATAGATTTGTCATATTCTTCTTTACAAAAACTGTAGCAAAATCTTGAGCAAGATGACTCATAATGATATTAAGTAAGAAGTATCTAAAGCGTTATGGTCATGTTCCTCTACATTAGGGTTATTTTCCCAAGCTCAAACAAGTTCAATCTCCTGTGGTAGATTTGGAGGTATGTTCATGTTCCTCTACATTAGGGTTATTTTCCCAAGCTCAAATAAGTTCAATCTCTTGTGGTAGATTTGGAGTTTTTGCCGCAAAATAAGATGTATTTAGGCATTTTAATACATCATCAATCCCATATTTTCCCTCCAACACTACAAATTCAGTGCCATTTTATATCTCTAGTAAAGTAACATAATTAATCATATTTGATACATTTGTTGCAATTTCAAGTAACTCATCTAGTGCATTATAATCAACTTGAACATCACACTAATATGGATCATTTTGAACCTTATATAATAATGAATCCAATACTCTTTGTTTTCTAACTGTAAAAACATAGCTTGATATCCATGCCCTCAGTTATCAATAATAGATCTTGGGCCAAATCCCATTGTAACTCCTTTTCTTGATATCCACGCCTTCCTAAAGTAGATTTGAATACATTTGATGGCCTTGTCCTTGCATGGGTGTCCTATATTTAGATCTAGAGTATGGGTAATAGTGGAAATGGAACAATAATTTCCACCATGGATGTACTTCTTTGACTTAATTTGTTAATATTTATGAATGCTTTGACATTGATACTCATCATTTGGGCCATTCGACCAAGCTTAAACAATCAAGTACAACTAAAGACTACATCACTGCTTTCAAGTAATTACCTTTTTTTCACAAAAGGCATGATAAACACCTTATCCCATGAATGTCTTATAAGTGGTCTCGAGGATGAAAATTGTGCTTATGTTTCAATGGTTTTCCCTTGTACTTGGTTTGGAGTTACTCAATGATCTAAAGAGGCACAACATGTGATCCATTCTCCACTAAAAAATGGTAAGATGAGAGCTTAACTATAATTAAAATGTGAGAATGACAACTTAAAAGGTATTTTATATAACTATGATGATAATCATGGTCAATTTAATGAGTTTTTTTCATCTATTAGGATATGTTTGAAGTGAAAAATGAATTGTTGTCCCAAATATGTTAAAAGTCGTAACCCCTGTAGGAGTTAAAATAAGTAGTGGGCTCTTCTAGGGAACAACCTCAATCTCAAAGGACCTTTTAATAGCTCCAATCAAATAAGACTTTCTTGTAGTTCCTTGGATTATCATAAGTAAAGGATCAACCCTTGATCTATAATGGTCATGGATAATATCAAATGCTATTATGAATTGCATTCGACTTTTTATTTTGAGACATGAAATGAATAACATGATTAGAGGTTTCCTCATCCATAAAATTTTCGATCCAGTTATGCATATCATCACGATCCTTATGTCCAAGGATCTCAATCTCATTACAATTTATAAATTTATTCTTATATAATCCACAAATGATCTCCCACTTATTTTTCCTAGAATTTGTAGGTGGATTTGGAACTTCTTCTTCATCAAATTCAACTGTTTGAATTGGAGGTAATGGATTACAATCAATATGCCATGGATTATATCGAAAATTTTCCCAGTTATGCACTATTTCATCACTTGTGACCTATACCTCTACGGATATCACAAAAGGTCTTTTATAATATCAACTTTGACCAACAAAATTCTAAAAACTTGTCATCTTCATGATTAGGAGTTGAATTATAACGAGGAAACACTCGTACAATAGCTGCATTCTTTCATTCTCTCCATTTATTCCCATGTCGACGTTTGTCATATGAACAAGATTTTTCCACATCTATCAATGGAAGGTGTTCAAGATGAGTAGTTCGCTTGGTATATGCATCAATAAGAGAATTATCATTGTCATTGTCATATGTATCAACACACACTTGTTTGAAAACCTTCAAACCATCATTTAGAACCACAAATCAATGACTATATTCAGAAAGAGGAAGCTCTAAAAGAAAATGACATGTCTCTTCGTCAACAATGGATTCACATAACACACTCTTATATGTGCATGTTATTGGTTCATTTGGATTTTGAATAGAGGAAACACACATCAACATATCATGAAATGTTTCTGATCCTTTTTTAGGCTTTGCAACATATTTTCTTATGTAATTAATGACCACACGCTTTGAAAGATCAGGTTGCCAATCTATATTAGCTCTCCACATCATTAATGTTTCACGATTGTGTATTCAATATATCATCTTTTTTTTGCTAGTGTAAGAGATGATCCTTCTATGTTATTAATTCAAAACTAACTTACATATATTACAAATACCCACGAACAGAGTGGGCACCAAACCATGGTTAAGCCAACCAATGGTGCAAAAAAAAATCCAAGACCAAAGGACTACTGTCTTGGAAAAAGAACAACCCAAGATGCAAAATTAAAAGCTAACCGAACAGTTGTTCGTAACATAACTCTATAAAACTAAACTATAACATAAACCAATGGTGGAGAAGAGCAGCTAACAAGGAATGACTATCCAACCAAAACAACCCGGCCCCACAAACAAGCCTGAATGATCTCGACCATTGATCTCATTCAACAGATCCAACGACGGAAAATAATATCGCAAAACCCTACATGCCGCTATTTAACTTGCGATCATGGTGGTTTTCAAAGCAGTCCCTCTGCCACGTGTTAATCGCTGAATGTGTTTGCTGCAAAAACGTTGAAGCTGCTTCCCACTCGTGGGGCTTGCGAAAACCGCTCAAGAAACAAAAAACCTTTCGGTGGCGAAAGACAACGTAAGTCGGGGGTGCCAAGAGCACCCTCCTCCCATCCACATGACAAACCAGCTTTGCCTGAGATATTGTGAGAAGAGGCCTTGACTAGCCTGTTTGAAACCCTTAGAGGAAAGCTACCCTCTTTGGAGCTATAGAGGCTTTGAATGAGTTTCCTTCTCAGACCAATAAACCGCCAAAGTTCTCTGTTCACTATAAAACTAAAAAAGGACACTCCTCTACTCATATCTCTTCTGGGTTATCAGTGTTACCCTCCATGTTCCTGCTTCTGAACATCAACCAATCTTCCTCAGCTTGATCATGGCATTTCACCTTAAGACTCAGTTGAGTAAGCTCTTTCCATTTTGTTGCAAACTTTTCCTCTGTGCAATTCACCCCTTGATTGGCCAGGAGATCCGCCAGCTTATTGGCTATCCTTCCAACATGTTTAAAAGTTATGGTACAGAGGCCTAGAAGGTGGTTGTGGATCCTTTGAAAGATCTGA
>APFE030961016.1:0-55162 GCA_000404065.3 Pinus taeda
ACACTTTAAAATTGATTCCATATTTATTTATCATGTCCCTTGGATCCTTATAATGAATCTCTAATAAGAATTCAATGTTAATTTATTTGTTATATTAGTAGGTCAACTAGGACATTTCATTAGATTTTTATTGTAATTGTAAATATTGTCCCCTATCTCTCTCTCTCTCTCTACACACACAGACACACACACACACACAAATGGGATTTAGCATTAGGATCATCATATTTCATGATTGCTAAACCATGCATTCCAATGGTTTTATTCTCCAATACCTTAAACACATTATCCTACACAACTTGTGTTTCTTTCTAATCACAATATGTTATCCAAGTGTTCTACAAAGGTTGTATACATGCTCTACATAACCTAGCACTCTACCTTGATCTCCTTTGAGGTTGCATAAGTTGAAGACTAGATGTGTGAAAGTTGTTGGCCATGGATATGCATTATTGCATGTGAATTGAGTGATAATTCATGCTACCAAATTAAACCTTAAAATATTTCTTCATTTCTTTAGGCATTGTTTTGGTATTTTGTGTTTTTATGCATTCATGGGTGTATTATCGTTCAAATCATTGGAATTTTATAGAATGAGTTCCTTTCCCATTTCTTATATTATATTAGTTAAATAATGTACATCCTTATGTGTTTATGTAATGAAAATCCTTTATATGTTTTCTTTGATAGCTGTCATTTTCACATATATTGAATTCACGATGTTCAAAATTAATTGGATTTTTGTGCAAAGTGTAGGAAAATTTGAAGTGACTTCTTAACCTCATGAATGGATGGAGATTGAATGATGCACACAAGGGAAATGACAATGTCAATCATGAGATTAATTGTATGACAATAAAAGGTTGGTAATTGAGTTGAATATATTTATATCCAAACATTTTATACTATAGCCATTCAAATATTCACTAGAAAGAGTTAAATATCCTTATTAACATCTTAATATTGAATATGAAAATAAAAGTATTAGCAAATGATTAATTTTTTTCTCCATATCCTCAATTTCCCTTTTGCGTCCTCAAAGAACTATAGTTGGAAGTTTGAGGTTTCTTTCATTGCATCCAACTGGGTTCCTATTATGTGTCGAGGATTCTTGTAGAGACAAGATGGTTTAGGAACTAAGATTTTGTTTTTGTAAGTATCTTTCTTGTTGTATATAGAACCAACAACCTCACAAAAAGTTTCAGAACTAAAAATAGACTGTAATAAGTAATTAACACAAGGCCACCTAAAATAGGGATGTACATCATAACACTGCCCACAAAAGAAAGAAGGGAAAAGGGCACCCCATAATTTTGTTTTGAGGAGGAGCTTGCATGGAAATAGGGTCCATAGTTCCAATGGATGTTAATATTTTAAAGGTAGGGTGATGGTTCAAGTCTTTATCCAAATCTATAATCCCTTCCCCTAAAAACCCATCCAACCACCATAAGGACAATAATGTGACCATCTTAACCAAGAAATACCTTCAACATCAAAACGGAAAATTAAGACTAATGCAACCAAATAGATGGGATGGTGGTGTTGAGGGATTTTATCCCCTAGGGCTTTTGGGTGGAACCCTAGCAGACTGAAAGTTGTCTAAACAAAGAAACATGCACACACACAGCCATTATGCTAGCAAAAGCTAATTCTAAAGTAAGAAGGACGTACCTCAGGTCCTACGTTCGGGTAGTTCCTCAAGGGTCCAAACCCTTCTTCACGTCCCTTTTGCTCCTTTGCCCTGCAAAACCAACAATTCTAAAGAATGCAGCAGTAAATGGACAAAGATTTATATAAAAATCATCTTTATGTTATACAAGAAAGGAGTTAGTTATGAACTTTTAGACATCCATTCATACATGAAATTCAAACATTAACATCATTAACATAAAGAAGAAGCATATCAAGAATCAAGACATGTTTCTTTATTAGACAAATAGAAAGTACAACAAGAGTAATATCACCTGAGCAACCCCTGTAGGCTCCAAGCTCAGCCTCCTTCTGGATCCGTCCCGCCTCAAGCCTCTAGCATATCTCCTTCCAAGACTTACTCCAAGATGCCATAACTAAGGGATGAACATCAAATCACAAGGAAACAAGGATTTCCTCTACAAATGGGGGAAGTGCAGAAGGAACAAGGGTCTTCAGACCTGATCAGGGGGAAAAACTCAGTATAGTAACCTTTCTCTTTCTTCTCTCCTCCCTTAGGCCTTCCCTTTGGTGTCTTTTTATACCAATTCCAAAGTAGTTTTTTAGTTAGGAATTGGTTGGGAACAGTTGAGGCCACGGGTACTAGCAGGTGATCAGCAGGTAAAACCCGCGATCTCTGCCCTAAAATAAAGAGTTTTATATTTTTTAAGTGTTTCAATACATATACGCGGGTTGGGTATATATGAACCCATGTATACACGCGTTTAACTCATGGCAATGTCGCGTACAAGGAATAAAACACTGTTTTTTAGATTTTGGACCAGGTCTGGAAGGAAGGGTTGCCCTAGGCCATGAGTGCAGCATCACAAACCATAATAGTGAGATTTGGAGCTATAACAATATGTGTGATTGATGTTTCAATTTGCACATGCGATTGATGTTTTAATTCTACAAATTGATGATCAACGTAGAGGAGGTTATGTATTATGCATGCATTCCACAAATAGTGTATAATCAGGATAATATCTGTGAATAAGTGTCATATTATTCAAAATTTATACAAAGAGTTTTACAGGGGGAGAGTGAGGAATATATAATGTGAGAGAGAGTATGCGAAAGAGACATTTTGAGAGTGAGAAAGAACAATATTGGGAGAAAATGAGAGAAGCGGATAGCAAGAGCAAGGGAAAATAAGTGAGGGAAAGAGAGAAATAGAGAGGGGAGAGCGATGGATTGCAAGAAAGAGGACACAGGGGTGGAAGGGAGGAGGAAGTAGAAAGGGAGTGATCAAGAGATAGAGAGAGATAGACAGGGTGGGAGACAAAGAGAGAGATGGAGAGGGGTAAATAGAGAGTATGAGATAATGAGAGGGTGATATATTGATAGAGAGAGAGATAGAGAAGGATACAATGTTAGAGAGAGAGTCAAAGAGAGACATAGTAAGAGTCAGAGAGAATGACTGAGAAATAATGTGAGAGAGAGATCGCAGGAGTGAGAGCTAAGAGCAAGAGTTATAGGGAGTGAGAGAGATAAAGAGAGAGGGACAAAGGGTTGGAATGAGGGAGGGCCTATTTTGACCCTTCAACATTCTTTCACAATATATTCATATACATTTTTCATTCATTTATCATCTGAAGCGATATTCTCATTGCCATTTATTGCAAAATATATTTTTTGAACTAGCACCTCTCATCTTTACTCATGAATCTCTATGGCCTAACTCCCATGGAGAGAACCATGAATTTATGCTAAAACCTTGAGTGTTGAATTTTAACTTTTTGTTGTTTTCCACATAGAATTTTCACAGATAAGGAAGAGGACAAGGGGGTTGCACTTTGTTTGAGTCAATCGTTGAAAATTTTAAACCAAAAGAAAAGCAATTATGGGGTTTCATTTTATTCATTTGATGTTAAGTCCGGTATTTGTAGATTTTATTTTCATTGAGAACTACTTACCATGATTTTATTTATATTTCATGTATGAGTACGATAGGAAGTGTTTCTATATATTATATTATTGTTTTACATTGTAAAGAAAAGCAAATATGGTGTTTCATTTTATTCATTTGATGTTAAGTCAAGTATTTGCATATCTTATTTTCATTGAGAATTACTTCCCGTGATTTTATTTTCATATCATGTATGAGTAAGATAGTAAATGTTTATATATATTATATTATTGTTCTACATTGTTTAAATAGATCGTTAATGATTTTAAATTAAATTAGAAATGGGAAAAATAGGGTTTTATTTAATTTATTTGTTTCTAAATAATGGTGTTTTTAATTTCATTGTCTAGGAAACATGATCCTTTTGGGAGAGAACCATGAATTTATCCTCAAAGCATTCCAGTGTAAGGTTAAAGTTTGGGTTTTTTGAAGCTTTAAATCTTTTTTTTTGTTTTCCACATATAAGTTTTACCAATAAGGAAGAGGACAAGTGGTTTCTAATTTGTTTCAATTGATTATTGAAATTTTTAAATGAGAAGAAAAAAAATATGGGGTTTCAGTTGATTCATTTGTCTTTAAGTCTTAGTTTGTGGAATTTATTTATTGTGAATTACTTCCTACAATTTTATTTTCATAGAATGTATGAGTATGATAGGAATTTTTTCTATATATTATAGTATCATTTTACTTTGTTTAAATTGATCGTTAATAATTTAATTTTTACTTTGTTTAAATTGATCGTTAATAATTTAAAATTATAAAGGGAGAAAATAGGGTTTTATTTAATTTTTGTTTATAAATGATGTTGTTTTTAATTTCACCTTGTGTAGGAAACATGGTCCTATTGGGACGTATATATATATATTTTTATATAAAAGAAATTACTTTGTTTCAGTGTCATTTGATCTATTTTATGTAAATTTATGTTGTTCAATATGTATGAGTATTCGACAAACAAATTGTGTAACTTGGTTAATGATTTTGTACGTCATATATATGCTTATACACAATGAAATGAATATTGTGTGAATATTTTGTGAGAAACTTATTTATTTTAAATGAATTTTTCATTTGGTTTATTTTTAGTAAAATTATCTCAATGAACATGTGTGAGTCTATGGAGGTATATTTGAATGAATCATTTTCTAGTTATTTATTTTTTCCTTAATAATATTGGGAAACATATTTAGGCTATTTTTCTAAAGAACCCTTTAAGATTTGATGTTGAGTGATATTTATTTAAATATTTTAAATTAATATATTACAAGTATTTGTTAATGATATCGATTCCCTTTCCACTAAGAGTTTGTTGTTGAAATTTAACATTGGTTTTGGAATTTGGTTTTTTGAACAACTTTGTTGTATTTTCTTTCCACAAAAACTTTATAGATAACACTGTGGAGGTGAACCAACCTAGATCTATCAAGTACTAAGAGGGATCAAATATTTTGAGATGAAAACCTCTTTTGTGGTTGCAAAAATTAAAGAAAGGTTTGCAACTTGAAAGATATTATCACTTTATTCGCTTAATAGGTTTGAATTTAAGATAGATGCATGATAGTTTTTATAACACATGTATTATAAGGAAAGTATGGATCTTTATGAAGATTGAATTGATGTCTTCTAACATTTAAAATTAATTTATATAACACGATAATGTTAAGGGTGTTGAATATAATTGTAAATCACATAAAGTAATGTAAATAATATAAATAATCCCGATACATAGAAAGTAATTTTCCTTGTATTTCTTTTCCGCATTAAATGGTGATCAAAATGCAAAAACTATTACGAAATTTTAGATAATATTGTTTAGTTTTCAGCGACCTTGATAAAAATTTAAATATAATTCCTTCAATTTTCATCACCTTTGGATTGGATTAGATGATCAAAATTATAGTTCAAATAACAACATAAATAACTAATAAAATATTTTCTTTACCTGAGATTCATCAAAAACATTGAAAATGTAGATGTTGATTGTTTTAGAGAAGAGGCATAAATAAATATTTTGTTTGATATTATATTATTTTTGTTAAACATACATGGACAGCAAGAAAAATAGGAAAGATAAAACATGTGAGTGCATTTTTTTTTATTAACAGGAGATATACATTTATAGTGCAATATGGTGACCGTTGGGTTTCACATCCCAAGGTCCCTTGGACTGCTTTGTCCATTCGGCTTCCACACTAACCCATTTAGGATTAGGTGTCCAACATTCCCCCCCTTAATCCGAAGGGTTATGTATGAGTCCAAGAAGAGAGCTGTAATACAAAATGTGCAAAAATGCATGGCAGCACTAGGCTGAATGTGCTCTATGAAATGTTGGTATAATATGGCGGTGGTTTAAGGATGGCCACCAACACTGGAACGCTTAGTGCATTTCCCGGAACTCTTCCAAAACTGGCAAGAAGCTGAAGTCTTCTGCTAGAGGAAGTGATCCTATTGTTTTAAAGAGGGAAACCTTCAACCATAAAAGGGAGGCCTCAACCCGCATAAAAGGTAAAACTTCAACCTGAAAAGGGAAGTCTTAACCTGTGATGGTTTAAGGATGACCAAAAACTCTGGAATGCTTATTGCATTCCTAGAACTCTTCCAAAACGGGCAAGAAGCTGGAGTCTTCTGCTAGAGGAATCGTTTTCAATTTTGTCTCCGGAACTCTTCCAAAACTGGCAAGAAGCTCAAGTCTTCTGCTAGAGGAAGTGTCCCATATTTCCAACTAAAGGCATGTTCAGGCATCTTTGTCTTTGGCTACAACTCTTAAACTGATGTGGCAGGTTGTGGCTCAGGCTCGCTTGATGTGGCTTTGAAGCTTGTAGATGACCATCATTTCCCCCTCTGTCAGTTACAAGGTGAGAAGATGGAGAAAACTCAACTGCAATATTGTTCAATATTCTGGAACAAGTTCTGACATGTGTTTGAAATATCTTCTTGGTTGTTTATGCCCATTGCCAAGAAGCGATCCATCCTAGATGAATCTTTGTTCTTGCAGGACGATTGTTTTTGAAGCATCTGTTTGAAGAATGACTGGTTTTATGACAGTGATTACATGGATGAAGATCAAAACAGTGATCTTTCATATGGCCAACTCGATCACAGTGTTAGCATTTCACGATCTGTTGTTGTTGTTGCTGCTGTGGAAGAGGGGCAGAGTCTGGAACAGCTGGAGCTGAACTATCATAAGGAGCAGGTGAACTGTCAGTAATGAAACCAGCACTCTGAAACTGAATGGGCTTGGCATAGTCTGGAATATGAAAGGACAAGTCCTTGTCATATCCAAGACTGGTTCTGTGCTTGTTGTGGACAAGTTGTTCCCAAGGTCTGATGATGGGCTTGGGAAGTGCAGATTGAACTTCTGCATCTGCATGTACAAATGCTGCTTTATTTGAATGAACAGGAACATTATTGACTTGCTGTTTATGAGAGTCTGTTTCAATCTTCTGAACAGAAACAGGTTCAGAGAGATGACTCCATTGTTGTAGTTCTTCTTGCTGCAGCTTTGTCTCAAGCTGCAAAAACTCAATATTTTCCTGTACATTATGCAAGCATGTCTGAATGTCATAGACAGTGTCTTTCCTTATGTGCACTGTGTTGTGAGCCGTTGATACGATTAGAGTTCTCAATAACTCCAATAATCAATGAATTTTTGTCATTATTTAAACAACTCAAGTCAACAAATGATCACAAATGTACTTGTAAAGGCAAATTGCAATATTCTTCAAAATTAAAAGTGCCCGATGATAAGAGGGAAATCTTGAAAATTGATTCTCCTTTATGTTCAGTTGTCAAATAAATTCCTCTATTTTATGCCAACAAACAATAAGTACCATGTTAAACACTTCACTATGACCATCTGAAACCCGATCTGTAAAATAAGTTCAGAAAATAACTAGTATCATGTGAACTTCTCGTGCACCCAAAACATAGGTCGTATTTGCTTGAAATGGAACACGAGTTCGTTGAGTGTCACTTATCATATATGATCATTGATTCCTGATAGGGCTTTGGGTACTCTGTCAAGTTCAAAACCTTAAATTTCTCTGATAAAAATATAAATATCACTAAAAGCAATTAGTAAAATTTCCTAGACAAAACTATCAACTTTATTCAGTAACGAGTTGGTGCCTTCGCCTTCTCAATAAGAACAATCCGACCATTCCACTCAGTTTGGTCTAGTTCCCTTATCGCAGCATCTACATCCTCATCTCGCTCAAGTGTTAAAAACCCAAAACCTCGAGAATCCCCAGACCTCTTGTCTTGAACAACACGAACATCAGTAACACTACCAAATCTACTAAACTTTCGCTCCAAATCCCTCTCTGTGGTATCAAAACTAAATCCTGCTATAAATAAGTTGTTTCCCGGTTTACCAATACCAGTATTCCTGTTAGGAGGGTTTACTACATGTGGTATTGCACCATGTTTTGGTAGCAAACTCCAAAATTACTACAGATCTGTTGATATCAAATAAACTTTTATATCACCAAATACCATATCGAACTTTCAATATACGTTATAAATTTCTATTAATGCCAGATCCATTTTCATTGTCTTCCTGTGTGACCGCAAGCAAGATTGAAGAGCTATTAACAGAATTCCGTGAGACCAAAATTCGATTCAATAAATGTGGGCAATATAATGTTGACTCATTAATTATCTCAAATTATTACACCAGTTTTCAGATAAACCAGATTCTCATGTCTGCTCCACACGCTATGAAATCATCTATCAACGTTAACTCCAGCAATACATACCAATGTTATAATACAACTGCAACGAGGCACATCCATTTATAGAACTATTACAGAACACAGGTATAACCCATCTCTTGATCTTAGATAACTAGCAGGCAGTGGACGATCCAGATCAGCGACGAGATGGATTGTAGTATGTAATATTATAAAACTGTTGAATCATGAATGCAAACAACTTAACCAAGAAGCTGCCATTATATTCGTGTCAAGAGAGGAGTCAAGGATCTATATTCTCTTGCAATCCCAAGTTCCACAAATCTATCCTCATTTAATGATATTGTATTAATAAACGCTCTATTCTACGCTCATCTCATGGTTGTAGGATGACTTGTAGTCATCATACAACACAAACATTTGTCGAACAAGAGAGACTTATCATGTCAGAATTTCGTGACAATCTTCGGAGTATTATTGATGTAGGCAAAAGAAGAGCCACACAGTATTCAATAGAGGCAGCAATGACAATGAAAAGGAACCATATGATATTTATGGCAGTGGTATACCAACCAGGTATGGCAGCGTTAACACTCCAATGTTAATGCACGCTTGCCTTACTCGATGAAAACGACCTTGAGAGACGTTCTTTCTGCTGCTACTAAAAACCTGCCGCTGGACAAGGCTGTTACAGTGAAGGATGCGAGGAGGATCAAAGAACTGGAAGCGAGTCATAGCGAGACTGGGGAAGCTTATCCCGGTGGCGTCGGTGATGCCATGGAGGCTGCCGCGAGGGTCAATGAACAGGGCAGGTTTGCAATGATGGATTCAGGCTTATGTCAGGCTTGTAGTATCGCACACAGCAACACGAAAACACAATGGAGTGGGATTACTGGGTTTGGTGGTATGCTTAAGGCAATGGAGCAGTTTTTATTGTACAATGTTCAACACTAGTCACATATAATAAGTAAATACCATCAACCGATGCCAATACACTCGCCATACAGTGATAACCAGTTTTCAAACGGAGTATACAACGCATTGACAGTCAATGAACTTTTGTTTTTCAACACTGGTAAGAACAACACCAACGCACATCGAGCACGGTCCTTCAACGACACAAAGCACAGTCCTTCAAAGGCACTAAGAACAGTCCTTCAACACTCAACAACTGAGTGTTCATTCAATTTAATGTAATGCTTACACCAGATTATCATGCAGAGGGCAGAAAATATGGCAGATAAATCTAACAACAGTTACATTATATAAAACTAATTTGAGACCTGCGCTCTGACCTGTGCTCTTCAGGCGTTCCTGCGTTCCTTGTCAGCAGGCGTTTTATTTCCCTCAAGCGTTTGTCAGGCAGCGTGCGTTTCACTCAGCAACTCAGCAGTGTTTCCAGCTTTACCATTTCCTCAACAGTGTGCAAGCCAGGCATTTCCTTCAGAAATTAGGTATGCAGCTTCAGGAAGGCAGGCATGCATTCTTCAGGTAATGAAGACTGGGCCAGCACTATTCAAGGCAACTCAGATTAGTTGCTCAGGGAAAACAGGCCACTCATCATGGCTCTGATACCATGTTAAACAGACATGGACAGCCAGAACAAATGTGAAAGATAAAGCTTGCAATGCTTTTTATTAACAATTAGATATACATTTATAGTACATTTGGTGACCGTTGGGATTCACATCCCAAGGTCCCTTGGACTACTTAGTCAGTTCGGCTTCCACACTAACCCTTTAGGATTAGGTGTCCAACAGAAGCATTTTTTACTTCTTCTCATTTCATTCTTCAAAAATATTCCTTTGATACAAGGATTAATCACAACCATGTGTCCTATGTCGTTGAAGGGGACAATGGATCTACTAACCTTCGTTCACTCCTAAAGTCAATTCTAGGGATTTTCAATTTAATTAATTGCACATAAGTTGTATATTAGAGCGTATTTCATCCAAACATCAGCTAAAACATTGCGACAATGATAACAATGGAGAGGTTCCACAAAATAAAGGTAATGTCAAAAGACGTGTCACACAATGGACATATGAAGAGGGTGATTGATCAAATGATGGATATTTACATAAGAGATTGAATTGTATTGGGGTTCTTATATTTTACACTATATTAGAAGAAATTTATAAAGGATAATAGTGATTGGAGGAGGATCTAGGTGTGTAGCATGGAAAGAGAAAATCCAAATGGGAACTCATGCTAAGTATGCAATCCTTTGAAAATGAGATCAATCTAATAGATTTTCGAGCCGATGGTCTATGAGAAGATGAATAATCAATTATTTAAAGAACTTACTATTCTTAGTGCACAAATCCACTTGAAGTGGTCGCATTCATGAAGTTTGTTTGCATAATCATGCTCTAAAAATTCAAGCAAGTGTCTTAGTTTCTCACTCTGATAGAGATAGATTAGTAATTCCCAATCGATTTAAAGGTTCTAAAAGATGGCTATGTTGGAAAAATACAACTTATCCTTATCATTTATTAGAGAAATTTCATCTCCTCTTCTTTATTTCATAGGATGCATCTCCCATCAACTCAAAATTGAATGACACTCGAGGCTAGGGCCCACCTAGAGAAAATATTCAGTTAGGGAAAGATATTGTCTAGAGTAAAAATTTACACCAACTACCCAAATATGATTAGCATGTGTTCTATAACAAGTTCCATGAGGATAAAATAAAAGTTGCACAAGAAAGAGAATGTTGATCATGGAACTCCTTGGTCAAGGTGAAATTAATTATGTTTTAAAATTATTTAGATTTTGAATAATAGATATATTGAGTTTGGTCAATTGATATGTGAGTGTCATTTTGTTAGAGTTGACCACTTTAACAATTTCCTCATGAAGAAGAGAAAATCCAATATGAATATTGAATCAATATGAAAATAACAATGAATATGAGGATGTTTTATGAAAGCAGTAGCATATGTTGGTTGGAGTAGCAACTAAGATTGGATGGTGGAAAAATGTAGGCAAAGATGTGTGGAATAAAGTAGATATGAGTCACACATGTATTAGTAAGAAATTATATAATGTTTTGTAGTGGTACCTGAAATGTTTGTGATAGTATGTACATGATCCAATTAAGCCTAGTAAGGCATGTTTCTGCCTATGAACTTTTATGTAATTTTAAATTGACTTTTGTAAGTGCAGGTTTGTGGTAAGATGAAAACCACTTTGTAGTGCATATCTGTGGTAAGATATAAACCACTTGTGAGAGCAAAGTGTACAGGGATTCCTATATCATGGTTAAGGGTTAGTTGAGAAAACCCCAAGCATGGTTGAGGATTAACTAGAAAAGAGATTGAATGCGGATTAGGGTAAGCCAATATAACCAAGATTGTAGGTACAGGTAATATGAGAAAACCCATCATGATAAGGATAAACATGGGCTTACAAGTACATATACAAAGATAATTATAGTTTAATGAACAATGTATGAGAAATTACATCCTAGCAGACCAATGGTCGTAGTGACTAGTGACCCATGCATTTCGTTGGATGGTTGTTATTTTATATGGACATCAAAATATTTTTCAGTAATTCTTGTAAACTTTTGTTTATATCACAACATGTTGCACCAAAACTATGCTTTGGCAATTTAGATAAGGACAAATAGTAATTAAGAGGGGGAGTTAGAAAACATAATGGTCCTACCTATCTTAGGTGTGTTTATTTCTATGTATAGGATTCCATTCTTATTCTTTAGGAGTTGTTTAGATCTAGGTGCTTTCTATCTTTGTGTGTGGTTGAGTTATTATCTCAACCAAGTGATTGTATCCAGGATAGTTTTTATATCTTGAGACAATACTTCAAGCATATATCTAAAATTATTTGATCAATATGAATTATATTTATGTAATTTTAATTATATTTAGAGAGGAATAGACCTTCCATTTCTCTGAATTAACTATTTTGTGAACCCTAAGACTTAGGAGAAAGAATCTTTAATGAACTTGAAACACTTCATTTTTTCTTTAAAAAATCATTGTTTGATGGTATACTTTCTTACAAATTTTCAAAATTGATCATCCTATTATGGTAGAAACACCCATATTTAGGTCCATATGTCTCCCAATGGTGAAAGAAACCTAACTTATTACATGGTTGTGCTTGAGAAAAGAGTAGAAGTTGGCAACTAAACCAAGGATGAATTTTGCTAGAAAGAACAACAACAATTATCTAAACCAAGAGAAAACTGCTGAGTAAGTGCCCTTGGTGAAACACTCTAATATTGTGTAAGAGCCATCTAAGACACCTCTCAAGTCGACTAGAGTTGAATTTGATAATAAATTAACCTTATTTATATTTTTTTTTAAATCAAATTGAGTTTTATAGAAGAGAGAGAGAGAAGAGAGAGAGAGAGAAGAGAGAGAGAGAGTTATCACTAAAAACAAAAAAATGTATTAAATAAAATTAGAAAGATGGTTGGTAATACAACATGTTTAACAAACAATTTAATGTTTATATGATTTTTTTTAATTAATATAATAATATAAAATTTGAAGTGTAATTATTCTTAAAAATACTTTAAAATATTTAGTGGAAGTTAAAGTTTTACCATTTATCTAAAATATTACATTAATTTTATATAAAAAATAATAATGGTTTTATAACTAAATATAAAAAATTTCCAAAATATTATAACTATTTTTATTAGTCCTTTCTTTGCAAGGGACTATAACCTTAATTTCACAACCAAGGTGCATTGACACTATATTATTTTGTTGAGTTTTCGTAAATTTAACCAATTTTTTCAGATAATGTTGAATATTTCTATTTTCAAGTAAATTCAAAATAAATTTCCAACTTTTGGAAATCTTATTTATAATTTTCCTTTGCATCAGCAAGACATGATGCAACATAATTTCCCTAATGAAGGGTGATTAATTTTTGGTATTTTTCAATGCCTAAGAAATCATTTTGAAATAAGAAAAGGATAATTTTATGAGTCTTTATTCCATTCGTGAGTGCTCTCATACTAACATTGGCAGAATGCTCTGAGCATGTCCTCTATGTAAGTAGGGGTGGGGCCTTTAATAAGTTAGTACTATGGAACTGATAGAAAAACATGTAATGCTGGTGAATTTATCTATTATTATTCCATTTTAAACTCTTTTCCGTTTAACTTTTTTATAGATTTAGTTGTGCGGGATAACAATTGCATAGAGTTGTGAATCTGTGTAGAAAGAAGGATGTGTGGAGGACAAGGTATGTGTAGGAGAATGGAGGTGCACAAGGAACTTTATTCCATAGAAACAAAATTGATTTATATAGGGAAGAAAACTTTAATTCATACTATTTGATGGATTGACATGGAATGTTTGGTTTTTTAAACTATAAAGAGTGGTTTATAAACTAGAAATAACGAATCTTAGTACTAAAGGCTTTTCAATAATATTTGCATTTGTCATTTCACATTTGTGGATTAAATAATTGTTATTATTAAGAAATATAAAATTAGGTGTCTTTTTAATGAATGTTAAAAAGTAGTGTTGTGTGGGGGAATGGCCCTGTGGTGTAGGGAATAGAGACATTTTCCACCATGTTTCCATGTAGGGTTGTAGAGGACACTTTATTTCATGGAGATGAAATTATTTTAACTTTAAGCATAAATGTAGTATCTAGTCTTAAATGAACTTTCATTTTGATGCATGTGCCAGAGGTGTGCTATGTGGGAGAATGAGTGTGCATAGAAAGGAACACAAACTTTAATTTGTAGTGTATTATAAACTTTCATCTGCAATGTTGTAGTCTTCCACATATATTTCTCGTCGAAAAATTTCTTCTGCACACCCATTTTGACTTATTACATTTTTGAATTAAATAATAATTATCGAATATTCAATTAAGTGTATTTTTAATGCATATGAGGAAGAGTTGTTGTGTGGTAGAATGAGTGTGCAGAGAAAGGACAAGAAAGTTTGATACAATGCGTGGCCCTCCTACTTTGTTCACACCATGATACTCAGTAAAATGTATCAACTATAGAACATTCCATTATTAAACCAATAGTAATGCAATTGTATGAGTTTATGCATCGTTGAGTAGTGAAATAGCATAATACTAATAGAATATAAGTGATATGCAAGGACAGGTCCTGTGCACATGCTTATTCGGTGAATTGAAAGCTAAAAAATTTGATATTTACCTACAGTGGTGTTTTCTATTAATCTTTGATACAACGATTTCATAACACGTTTCAAACTCAAAATAATAGTATGCGGTGACTATATATGGAAGCGAGTCAACAAGCATTTGAAATGGCCAGTAAAGTGAGGAAAGAAGCAATTTGTAGTGATACAAATAACTCATTTTCTCATACCGATAGGAACTTTTGTTGATCGACTCTGTATTTGGAATAACATAGTGTATAACATTTTCTCTTTGTAAATTATGTTTAAAAGTTGGGAGTAGTGATGGAGCTTTTGTTTCCTTACATAAATTGTTATCTCAGAAGTTGAGGTCACAAAAAATCATAGCCTCGACTTTCAATAGTATCTAAATGGCATGTCTAATTATCATATAAAAATTATGAAATTATGAACATAAGGCCATTATGACACAATATTAATTCACTATTGATGATAAGATTGGGTTTAGGAAGTGTCAATGTTATGACAAAGGGATAAGTCTTTTTCAGATAAATGTAGTGTGATGTTCCTTATTATCGATAGCTAGTACATGTTGCAAATGTTATTCAAGCTAAATTAGAAATTGAAATGTGATTTTTTGTGCTGCCACCTTTGGCATAAACTATTAATTCATGGTTGGTGGCATTAGTCGGAGAACACTCTAGTGTATTGTGATAGCTCTTTGTCCAGTATTTCATATTATTTCATATTATGTTCAAATATTGGGATTTTTTAATTCATCATATATGATGGATAACTAATTGAGGCAATGTATGTAGAGATACATAAAATTTCAAAAGAGATTTTTTGTTCCTTGATTTGTGCAGCTCACTTGAACACATTGGTCTTTTATTTTGAATGAATTAAAATTTTTATTTCTCTTTGCATTGAAATTTCCATTGTGAGTGATATTTACCATTTATGTTATCAAAATCAACTAACTTGAATACATTGAACATAGAGATATTGTCATAAACTATTAATTCAAGTTTGGTAGCATTAGTATGGGAATACTTTTGTGTATCTCAATAGTTTTTTTTCCTACTATTTCGTATTCAAATATTTGGGTTTAGTAATGTGTGGGAGGTAGATACGGGGAAGAAATATGTTGGGAAATGTATGCTGCTTCGTGTAGCAAGATTGAATATGTTGTGATAGTTGGCTTTGCACCGTAGTGTTTAAAACTATACGTTAGGTCATTCGTAAATAAAATTTGGTTTATATTTTTTTTGCAGTATGATATCAAAGAAAATAAATTGACATCAACATATTGGTGGGGACCAGATCATCCATTAAGTTGACTCATGTTAGAAGGCAGCTGAAAACATCTTCACGTAATATTTATCTATGATTGTCATTGCATAGTTTTCTATTTACAGTTTCTATTGATAGTCACTCAGCTAATTGTCATGATCACATGTAATTCATATTTATTTTATATCATAAATTTATCTTTCTAGTTACACATATATCAATGATATTAAAGCATGAGAAAAGTATAGATTAAATGGACAGGATTGTTTTGGAATTTTGAGATTTATTTCCATAAACATTGGCTTTGTTATCTTCAATTTATATTTATTGAGAGCATCATGTGTAACAATTTCCACACGAGTAATATTAACGACTATACGAGAAAGGGTGTGCAGAGCAAGGAATATAAAAGGACAAGAAAACATAAATATTATGCAAAGACATGCTCATTTACCTCTACCATGAATTGTCTTGATGAACGAGGTGGTCCCCACCACTATGTCAATGTCCATTTGTTTTATCTAATATTGAACTACAAAAAAAAAAAAACTAGACCAAATTTGATTTACGAATTACCTAGCACATGGTTGAAGAAATAAGTTCATGGAGCCAATAACCAAAGCTCTCTTTTCTAAAATTTTCTACCTCCTCATAAAATTCCCCACACACTTCTTCTACACACCACTCTCCTACATGTAACTACATATTAATCAATTAGTTAGCTATTTTCACTTACAAAAATTTGTCAAATGATTTTTTTCACAAATTCTCAAAGTAAACCATTGGTATAGTCCATATATTATATGTTCTTATATTAAAGAGTTATTATAATATTAATCAATTGAAACAATGTATCAATGAACAATTGTTGTGGAGAGTGCGGAGGAGCGGAGGTAGTTGTGCAGAAGAAAATTTTATTTTGATTCTTTTGTAATTGTGCATAACTGCATCTATGTTTTTCTCCACACTCCTGCTCTCCCAAAGAACACCCGTTCTTGACATGCATTCAAAAAATAATCATTGAATACTACATAATAAATATTTAACTCAGAAATTCATTTACTATTAGATAATAAGTATTCAGAAATATTGAACATATTTTTTGAAACCATACATCAAGTCATGGAATCATATTTATATCAAATGGAAGGTTCCCACATCGATCAAGCCTTAAGAAAAAATGTCCTTGGATATGTTACAAGTTAAATATTTTTTTCCCTATTCTTGTTGTTCCTTCTTCTTCTCTTGCTCCTTTACCTAATGGTATAATAAAAGTTCATCACATATACTCTCATCTGATCATGTTCATGGAATACAAATTTTATGAATTATATCAAATTGGATCATTAGAATAATGTAAATTTTATGTGTGAAAGTGTTCTCTTTTGTTTTCTAATCTAATCAAATTGTACAATTGCAAGTAGTCAAACTTGATTTTTCTAATATTCTTTGAATAACTATATGATTTGAAAATTTGATAAACCAGTAAAACAATGTAAGAAATCACATTGCCAAAAAGTAGACATGACATAGCACAATGAACTAGTTACACATTACAACCAAGACATAGTAAATAATGTTAGTAAATAACATACTGAAAACATCAATATTCAGGGGGGAGGGGTGTGGAGGGGTGCTTGTGCATAGTGCAAAGGAATAAATGATCGGCTAGGAAGGTGAACAAATATTCCTCTCAACCTCCGCACATTATATCAATGTTAACGGTTCTATGGACTATGCAAGGGTCTTGAAACGAGAAAGAATCTTTGTTAACTCAACATTTGGATAAATTCTTCATCCAAAGATTTCTTCCACGGATTTATTTGATTAGTGTTCTGACACTAACAATAAGCCATTTATTTATCTCTTATTATTTCATTTTGGACTCCTTTCCATTTATTTATTTTTATAGATTTAGTTGTGTGAGAGAATAGTTCCATAGAGCTATGAATCTATGCAGAGTGAGGGATGTGTAGAGGACGGGGTAGGTGCAGGAGAAGGGTGGTGGAAATGGGACTTTATTCCTCAAAGAAGAAATTATTTTAATTAGGAACACAAACTTTAATTCATAATGGTTAGTGGATCAACACGGGATGTGTGGTTTTCAAAACTAAAAACAATTGTTCAGATATTAGAATTATCGAATATTGGTATTCAAGGTTTCTTAATACTATGTGCATTTGTCTATGCATGTGAATAAGTAGTGATGTGTAGGACAATTGGTGTGCGGAGAAATGAACATAGAAATTCTTCTGCAATTTTTTGGTCCTCCTTTTGCACATGTCTTTCCCATACTATAGTACATGTTATTAATCAATTAATAATGTGGGATGCAGTTGCAAAGGGAACTTTATTCCGTAGACATGAAATTATCTAAAATTTAAGTAAAAACCTACTATCCAATATAAAAAAAGCCTAGTATCCATTATAACATTAAATTGAGTCTCTTGAGAAATAAACAAAAACTTTAATTCATAATATAACAAAATATTTCATCTACAACACTGCTATCATCCACATAAATTTCCTGCCAACAAATTTATTCTACACATTCATTTTTCTAGATGCTTCCAAATACTATGTGAGTTTGTGATTTCACATTTGAGAATTAAATACTTGTTATGGAGCATTCAAATAAGTGTTTTCTTAATCTTTGGGAGGAAGTCGTTTTATGTGAAGGCATCGCACATGCAAAGAGAACAAGTGTGCATTCAATATTATTTAATTTCATGGCAAGAAAAATGGGAAACATTGGACATTTTTAAATTGAATTGTCAAAATGCTTGTGGAGCAAGGGAGTTTGCAACTACAAGGCTTATTAATAGTTTCATAGAAAATTCATATTTTGGCTTGAACATGCCTGTAGAGCAAGGAAACTAATATTTCTTCCACAATTTTCTGGCAATTGAGATAAGTTTTTTGTTTGTAAAATTCTTCCACACATCTCCCTCCTATTAATATTGAAACTATAAATATTTAATAAGATGAATTTGGCATTGAAATTACATGTGTTATCATGACCATGCTTAAACTGTGATGGTAAATTTAGAGGAATGTTGATTTAATGAAATTATCACTATTTACAGGAAATGTTTCTTCCTCACTTTTTTTGTTCACATGCCCTTGCTTAAGTAAGTGGCACGAAATTGCATCAATTATAGCATCATTAGCAAAAGCAATAGCATGATATTGATAAAATCCAAATGATATGAAAGAAGATGACATTTTCATGCACCTATTCGGTGAATTGAATGCTGAAATGACTTATATTTACCTATAGTGGTGTTTAATATTAATCATATAACTATTTAACTTTAATCACGAGCTATTTCCAATGTTTCTATGACAATGAACAAGAAAAATCATGATAGGAAGCTATTAGCACTAAATGTACAAGTGATTAGGACATAGATATATCCATGCTATGATGATATCAGTCAATGACAACATACATTGGGATGATACAAAAATATGGATTCCAACTTTATCTCTGATACAAATATTTCATAATGTATTTCACATGGAAAATAGTAGGAGGTGGTGACTATATAGGGAAATGAGTAAGCAAGAATTTCAAATGGCTAACAGAGTGACGAAAAAAGCTATTTGTTGTGGTACAAATATCTCAATTACTAATATCAAATGTGTATTTGAAATAGTGGTGTAACATTTTCTCTTTGTATAATGCGTTTAAAATCTAGGATTATAGTTCGATCTTCTACTGCCTTACATAAACTATTATCTCCAAATATGGTGTTGCATAAAATGACATCCTGAACTTTCAATTCTCTTTAAATGGCATGCCTAACTATAATTTGAAAAGAAAGAAATTCATAACATAATTCCATTGGGATACAATATTAATTCACTATTGATGACAAATTACAGTTTAGGAAGTGGCGTGTCATGACAAGGGGATAAGTCTATCTCAGAGAAATGCAGTGTGATTTTCATTGTTATAGATATTTAATATAGGCTAGAAATATCATTCAAGCTTAATTTGAAATTGAGATGTCAACTTATGTGATGTCACATCTAGCATAGACTATTGATTGATTGTTGGTGGAATTTTTCCATTAACCTCGGAATACTTTAGTGTGTCATGACAATTTTTTGTCTAATATTTCGTGTTATGGTCCAAGTCATTTGTTTTCTATGTCTGAAGATTGGGGTTTTTGGATACATTGTATATGATGGCTAACTAGTTGACTAATATGTAGAATTTTGCAAGAGGGAGGTGGGTGAAAGGAATATGTGGGTAATGTATGCAGAGATATGGAATATTCCATAAGAGATTTTTTGTTTCTTGCTTCGTGCAACTAGCTTAAAGGTTTTTTATTTTGAATGAATTGTAATGTTTATTTCTCTTTGCATTGAAATTTTCAAATTTTCCACTCTGTGGGATCTTTAAATTATTGTTACCAAAATCAACCGACTTGATTTCATTAAATACAAAGTTGTTGGAATAAACTATTAATTCTTGGTTGGTGGCATTAGGTTGAGAATACATTAGTCTATCATGATAGTTTATTGTCGAGTATTTCATATTATGAGTAGAGTGAATCCTTGTCTATGTTCAAATATTTGGGTTTAGTGTTGTGCAAGATGTAGGTGTGCAAATGAAATTTGCAGGGGAATGTATGCAAATGCATAGAATATTTTGAAAGGTATTCTCTGCTGTGAGAATAGCTTTGCACCATAATCTTCAAAACCACTTGTGAGTTCATTTGTAAATGAAATTTGGTTCATTTTTTTATTTTTATTTTTATTCTGATATCAAATAAAATTAATTGACATCGATATAGTGGTGGGGACTAGATTAGCCATCAAATTCACTTTTGGTATAAGGAATTTGAACCTATCTCACTTAATATTTATTTACAATTTTCCTTGCACATTTTTCAATTTATAGTTATTATTGACAATCTCCTAGTTAATTTCATGATAATAGGTAATTCATATTTATTTCATATCGTAAATTTTTGTTTCCTATCACATGTGTATCAATGATATTGAAGTAGGAGCAAAGTGTAGACTAAATGGAAAAGATGGTTTTGGAATTTTGAGATTTATTTCCATTACTTCCCATAAACGTTGGCTCTGATATCTTTAATTGTTATTTATTGAGAGCGTTGTGTGTAACAGTTGTCACACAAGTAATATTAACAAATGGTGATTATGAAGAGAGATGAGAATTGTAAAGTTAAGTGGGATTTGAGAGACTTACTCATTAAAAAAGTATTTTTTAGTGAAAAACAAAATTGAGTAGTAGAGGAAGGAAAGAGGTTATTTGCAGTTTATGATTAACTCATTTCCTTGTATAGATGAGAAATTTCACTAGTCAATGACGTATGTGTGGTAAGTGAATCTACCAATGGAAGAGAAAAATGAAAAATGAGATTTGGAGTAGTGTATTACGGAGTGTTTCATGTGTTCCACAAGTCTTTGATTTAAGAGAAATTGTTTATCCATGCACAAACAATTTTGGTTTAAGAAAAAGAACAATTATTCTATAAATGAAGAATATTTCTCTAAATATCAAGGAATTTAGATTGTTACTCAATTTAGGAGAAAAAAATAAGTGTTTAAAATTGTCCAATGTAGATAGTTTCCTAAAGTCAGAAGTAAGTGAGTTTGACAATATTCAAAAATTCATTTCCCCAACTTCTTAGGTTCTTTCTAGTCTTTCTTTGCTAGATATTTGTTTATTTAGATAGCTATTTAGGTACTTCTATTAGCTCTATGCCCATGTGATGAGCTGAGAAACTACAAAAAATGTTCAAGAATGCATTTTCTATATGCTATATCTCTCATACAAAAACAAATGTATATTTAACTCGAATGATGTCATTTCAAATTAATTAGTTTTTTAGTTACTTGAAATGTTCGATGGAAATATATTTATTATGATGGGGTAGTAGATAGGAACCCTCATGATCGTGTGGTAGGAGTGGGAGGGATTCTCATTAATCCCAAAGAAATCACATAAGACAGATATGTCTGGGGCCTACCAAGGAAGAGAAATAATCAAGCTGAGGCCTATGGGTTGTTCCTCGGGCTTTATCTAGCTCAAAGAGAAAATTTTAGGTGACTCCATGCTAATAATAAATCATATGAAATACAACTCATCAGCAAAAAACATGATACTAAACAAGATCATAAAGCAATCCCAAGGCATGATCCTTCTCTTTGATCAAGTTACATTTTTCCATATCCTAAGAGGTAATAATAAGGAAGAAGACAAGAAAGCCAATTTGGGCTATAGAATGAATGAGGAAAGGGGTTATGTGAATGGTATAGTGGAAACTTTATTCATTCCCTAATCAACATAACGAATCTTAATATATTGGTTATGGAGTGTGTTCCTGGTAGGATCAAGGAATTTCTTAAAAAAGACAATTTGGATTTATGTTTCTTGCATTTGTATCCCCCATACTCCACCCTCATTCCCTTCTTCCACTCCTATCATCCCCTCCCCCTAATCCTACCCCTTACCCTCTCTTCCCTATCCCTCCCCTTCGTTTTCCCCTGCCACCCCTCTCCCTTTCCACCCTAGAAGCCACCTCATTACCCTCCCCACCCCTTCTCTACCTACCCCTATCCCATCATCCTTCATTTCTCCTAGCCCATCCACCCGCCTCTTGGAATCTTAAAGTGTTGGATTATGTTACAGTGTGGCTATTTTCATCATGCTCATCGTACACTTGGATTTAGGAGTTCTTTTAGCATGAAAACTCATACATCATCTCCTTGTACCAGCTATAATGACCGACGAAACAACAGAGGAACCATGTGAAATTTTGGAGAGCGTGACGAGAATTTAATCCCTCTAGTCTGGGATGATATTTTCATGCGAGGGAAGAAGGTGTGGGATAAGTTGATGGATGCATCAAAGAGGAGAAATTATGGTGGAGCATTGGGATTTCAACATCATGAGTACCCCTCATCAATTCTGCATCAGATTTCGGACAAGTATCTCCTTTAAATTAAGTAATTTACAATGATCGTTTGTTTTAGGATTTTTTCTATCTTTGATCTGGGCTATTTTTCTAAGGCCCAACAGTTGTGGTAGGGGATCTTGCGAAGTCAATGCAGTGTCAATACGATATTTATAAGCATAATGGAGGTAAATTGTATTGAGGGAATTTGGGGGAAGGTGTTGGGCCTTACAAAGGGTGATAACACAATCGTTAAGCTTAGTGGCAACTTGGCATTCTATATTCTTGTTTGTAAGAAAAATAAATGGAGCATTTTTGGGTCAGTTGTTTTCAGAATTTTTGTAGGTAGTCATTTTGGTTGCTCCCCTGCTACCAAAATGAATGTGGTGAGAAATTTTGAAGAAGACTACTAGGTGACTGGTTCATGGGGCCACTACCAACCTTGGTTAAGAAAATCGCTTCGGAGATTAGCACGGGACGATGTCAAGCTTAAGCATGCTTATGATAGCCATGAGAAGGATCATATGGAAATTACGAAAGGTTTGGAAATTTTTTCTTGGTGCATCCACTAGAAACAAAAGGAGACATTGTAAGTGGAGGAGCAACAAATAGAGAAGAATGAGCGCATTCGTCAATTGGAGGATGAATTGGATGCTCTGCAACAACCAATTGAGCACCTGAAGCTCAAAATGGTTGAGAATAGCCCGAGGGCAGATGAAGAATATAATGGAATAGATCTCAATAGTCTAGCACTGATGGAGGAGTAACTTGTGCTTTCTGTGTTTTTCATGCATGGTTTTTAAGGTCAAACTTTACCCGTAAATATTTGCTAAACCAATACGGCAAAATGTATAGCGATAGGCTAATAGCAAGGGATTTTTTGTTTTGCTTTTTGGGAAAGAATACTCTAGGATGGGTTGAGAAGCATGTAATTTCAGAGGCCCTTATTAGGCTCTACACTTTGATGTAAATTTCTTGGTTTTTGGTCGTGTACGGGTGAGGATTAATATATATGTACTACTATTTATGGTTAAAAAACAACCTTCATGTCAAGCCATGTGTCTAATGACTTAAACTATAATCCTAAATTCAATTTTAGTGAGGAACCAATGTAGCTTTGGCATGCTATATTGTTGAAGTAGACAACTTCTATTAATATTTGTTTAATTAAGCATGTCCCTATAAAACAAGTCTATTACATGATAATTGGACAATATCCTCAAATATCTACATAAGCTTAAGTTTTCCTATTTGGAAAAGGGGTGCATGAAGAAAGAGAAAGAAATACAGTAATCTGAATGTATGGTTTTGAAGATAAGCTATTGATATTGCCAAAATTTGTTCTAAATAGGTATTTTGTTATCTCAGATTTTAGGTTTCTGTGATCTTCAGGTTTGTGTACATCTTGTTCGAGATTCATCTCGCTTTAGGTTTGTAGTTGTGATCGATGTTTCAAACCATCAATGGTGGTTCATCACAGGATGATAAACATTTATGGAAGATAGGTCTATCCTTCATATCAATAAATAGATGTTTGAGATGCACACCCGACATTAATTTTAAGTAGTATTAATTTAAATTCAAATTTTACTATTTATAATTCATTATGAATTTAATTATTTATTTAAAATATTAGAATTTATTAATTTAATTATATTAAAAAATGTTTAATTATTACAATTTCATATTAAATTATAATTAATTCAATAATTTAAGGTAGGTTAACTTTACCTATAATGTTGTCAAAATTATTATTATTCTTAGGTCTGGTGTTTGCTTTGTTTATGGCTTTAATAGCTTGATGTTTGTTGTATCCATTTTTTAGGAAAACTTCTATAAGATGTTCTTTTTATTTTTCAAGGTGTTCTTTATCAAAGATTCTGAGAGCCCTAGTGGCTAAGGTGTTGAGGACCCCAAACTTATGGGTGGGATGATGACGCGAGGAGGTATGGAAATACTATTTGGTGTGAGTCTTTTTGCGATATACCTGGTGAGATATGGAGCCATCATCATTCTTGGTGATGAGGATATCAAGGAAGGGGAGGCTATTATTGACCTCAACTTCCATGGTGAATTTAATGGAAGGTGATAGACTATTTAGGTGTTCTTTGAAGGTTTCTAGGGTTTCTCTTCCATGAGGCCATATGACAAATGTGTCAGCAACATACCTTTTCCACAATTTAGGTTTCAGGGGTGAAGTCATGAGGGCTTTGGCTTCAAAGTATTCCAAGAATAAATTGGTAATTATAGGCGACAAAGGAGACCCCATGGCAACTCCACACGTTTGTTTATAAACATCGCCCATAAAGTTAAAGAAGGTGGATCTTAGGCAAATTTAAATGAGCTTTGAAGTATCAGGGTCCATTAGTTTGCATAAAACTTGTTGCTAAATTTTATAGGAAATGCTATCATTGGCTAGTTATACTTGAATAGAAAAAGAAAAAATAATTTATTTTTTTTCCATTTACTATTGGAGAAGTCACTATGAAGAATATGACTCACACTACAGATCTTGGAACGTCTTTATATCCTTTTCACTTAAGTTAATGTGAAGCCGCTAAAGGCTTTAATCATTTTCTGTTTAGTGGACACTTATAGTTTGTTAGATATGAGAATTAGATTCCAAGAGCTAGAGAGAAGAGTAAGGAAAGACACAGTGCACCAACAAAAAATCAAGAACATCTAATTGAAGCCAAAGAAATCAATGAAGAAGAGGGAATCGACATGAGAGGAAGATATAGGCAAAGAGACATAAAACCTATGGGGAAATCTCAATATTTCACACACAGTACATGTTCAAGTTCATATACCAGGAAAAAAAAATTTATTGCAAGTGAAATACTAGTTCATTGGGGGCTATCAAATGGAAATGATGAGGAAGAGAATCCTCATAGAGTCACTCCAGAAAGAGTGCACACGGTTGAATGAACCCAATCCAAGAATTCACACAAAAAAATAGCATTGAAGAGGCTATGGATTAGGTTAGTACTTGTTTCTAAGAAATTTATAAAATGATGTAGCAAATTGTCAAAGAGGTCACTAATTTAAATTACTTCCCTGCCACATTGCAAAATGAAAATTATGATAGGCAGTAAAATATTAAGGATTGAAAGAGTATAGGTTCGCAACAAAAAGGTTATTAATTGAGCATAAATGGATGTTGATGTGTCTAGGGTTGGAATTACAATGCTCCTGAAATTGCATAAAGATACCAGTGATGTGGTTATAGAGTCTATTAGTCAATGAGAAGTAGAAACTATGAAACTAAAAGAAAGGATAAAATAGCTAGAAGATGCTTTAAACTAGAGTCCCTTGTTGATGACTCAACTAGAAATATGTGCATTGTCGTTGGCTATTTCTACCCCCAAAACGTCCCATAGATTTGATACACACGTTAGCCTTGTTAATGTAGTGAAATCATATGTTATTAGTAATATATCCAAAATTTTGTGTATTACTGAATACAAATGGAAAGTAGATTTCAACTTTTGGCATTTATTTAAGAGAATTAAGTCATTTGTTGAGTGGGTCAAAAGTGAGCTTGAGGGAGATAGGGAATTCATAGACATAAACATGGACTCTTGGATACTGATCGAATGAAGTAGATCATAGCTAGATGGTCTGAAAGAACTAGAAAATCAAAGGAAATTATTTATGAATATGGAAGCATAGAAAGTAGAAGAGATAATGCATATGTTAAGGTGGTAGTGATTGTTCGAAATTTAAATAGTTTGTGCAAATTACATAGGAGTCTTGGTAAATTTCAAAGGGCTGACTAATGGCTGAACTAGAGAAGCTAAAACAATCAAAGGAAATAAAGTTTGATGATATAATTGATTTTACTGCAGAGAAAATTAGAAAATGGCTAATTATTTTAGTTAGTGTTAATGAAGAGTACTATGCCTTGGTTGTGAAATTGCACGAAGAAGTTAGGAATATTGAGGAGGATATATTTAATGAACATGTCAAATATCAAATTATTATGACTTTGATAAAATATTTCATTAAAGAAAAAGTGAAGCAATTCCTTCGATAAATCATGATTCCAAAAGACAACTAGTTGTCAAAGAATCTCAGACTATTATTTTGCATATTGTAAGTGCTTTAAAACCTTGGTGAAACATCTCCCTCATTTGAGCTGATAATATTAGACATTGATCTTGAAATTTACAAATTGCATGGTAAGTTTTTCTAAGGAAAACTACAGAATATACTCTTATATTATTTTTTGTCGAACGTGGGTTTTTAATTCTTTTTCATTACTCATGAGATAAAAAAACTTCATGATTTTAATTATGGTATCATGAAATTCCTTCTCACTAAGATTGTGGTGTTCTAAGTCCATGCATTGTGTGTTTTGTTTTGATGGTTGCATGTTATTGCATGCATTTCTATCATGAGTTTTCCTTTCTGCAAAATAGTAGAATAAATTTGTTTCTCTTGTTTTCAGTTGAAATTAACTAGCAGTAGAAAATTTATTGACATTTTTGCATGGTATCAGAGCTACAGAAGACTACTTAGAAAAGGAAGAATATTGTCCTATTTTTGGCAACGAAAATAATTCCATAGGAAATAAGGCCTAAGGCAAGGAAAAATCCATCTAGAACCATGGAAATAAGAAGGACCTCAACAAAATTAAATGTTTTCACTACCATGAGTATGGACACTATGTAACCAAGTGTCCACATAATAAATACAATAGGTAGCTTGCAGCTGTAGCAGGAGGAGATTCTCTTGTATCACAATTCAAGTTGGATTTCACCCTCATTGGTTTCATGGAAATTATAGTAAGAGGGAGTGAGTTGTACCAATGATTTGGTGCCTCATATCATATGACAAGAAGTAAGGAGTTCTTTAACAACCTAGAGGAGAAAGAAATAAAATTACGCATAGAGCTTAGAGATGATTGGAGGTATAGTACCAAAGGGATTGGAATTGTCACCTTTAAGAGGGTGTGAGCCTCCCATATTCACCTAATGGATGTAATGTATGTGCCTGATCTAAAGAAAAATCTAGTTTTTGTAGTTGCATTTGAAGACCGTGGATATGATGTGTTGTTTAGTACGGGATAAATTATTTCAAGAATTTTGCTACTATACAAATAAAACAAAATGGTGTCCGAGTTAAAAATATCTAGAAGGTAGATGTAGGTTTCACCATGCATGTAGCTATACCTATAGGGGTGAGGTGGGGTGATGTAGATCCTTACTCCCAGAGTTTCAAATATTTGGGTATAATCCATAGGAGAGTAGCAAAAATTGTAGTATACTCTTCTCATGGATCGTTACCCTTGCTACAAGGGCCCATAATATTCAGTATCAGAAGGATATGTGTAAGTTGATGCAATCATATCTTGAGTGACAATTGCAGGCTAGTAGTATTAAGAGACTTAGGAGACAATTGCATCTGAGAGACAGAATTGTTTCAATATTTTTGATGTTTCTTAGTTGTAGTTGTTGTGATAGCAACAATAATAATGAGAGGGAGTTTTAATTATGTTACAGTACATTCCACTTAATCAGGATTGGGGTTGTGGAGAATCCTTTTCTTACTAAGAAGGAGTGTTAAATTATAGCAACTAAAGGCTTAATCTGACTTGTGCCTTAGTCAAATGGAGAAACTCAATTTTCCACGTCATCAAAATGAATTGAGTTGCAATTAGTTGGATTGACATGGACTTGTCTCCTAATTAATTTAGTAAATTTGAGTTTGTAGGCTAGAAGTAGAGTTGCGCAAAGGATTGATTGCTAAAGTCTAGCAATCTATTGGAGTTATTGTTAGTTAGAGTGAGTTATCTGAGCTCTAGCAATTAGTAGAGTTAGTAGTTGTTCACTTGAGTAGTTACAATAGTTTTTAACTCCTTGATGTCTCAGCTAACTGATCAATTTACTAAAAGTAGCCTTTTCCATGCATGGAATTCAAATTTCCAAGTTTGAGTGGAAGGAAAGGCATCATTGTAATTATAAATTTTATAGTAGTTGAGTGTACAATTATTGTATGGAGCACGTGATCAATTGCTTCAGGGTTTAAGCAAGGAAATAGGGAATTCTCTTATGTTTTAGGGGATGATTTACTCAAAGATTGTGAAAGTATTAGGAAGAAAGTTGAGGCCTATTTTTGCTAAGTGTTGGTCAGAGTAGTTCAATGAGAAGGAGATCAAAGTTGCAATGCAGGGTGTACTTCATGTGTGAAGTAGTCATTGTAATTGATTTGTATTCTCATCTAAATTAATGCAAAGAAATGAGGGACAGTTGGTTTTCATGGTTGCATGTTATTGCATGTGTTTCTATCGTGTGTTTTCCTTTCTACAAAATATTAGAAGAAATTTGTTTCTCTTGTGTTCAGTTCGAATTCATTAGCAGTGACATTTTTTTTTACACTTCTAGACAATATTCTTGAGAACAAAGATAATTTTTCATTTTAATGACCACATATCATTATTTGTACCAATCAAAATTAGTCTTTTAAAAATCATTAACCACTATTGATACCATTAGCTCCACACTTTATCATTTTCACTGTAGGGTTAAACCAATATTCTTACATGGAATAAATAATAAGGCTCTCCCTTAGATTCATTTTTTTAAAATAATCTTTTCTACCCTTTTTTAATGAAAAAAATCAACCACTTCCTTTTTCCTTTTCTTTTTAATCTTCCATGACCTCTTTTTTCACATTTAGAAAATATTTTTACTGTTACAAAATGAATATTCTACTTTGGAATTATAATCTTCATAAGGAAAATCCATTCAAATTATCCAAAATCATAGTTAATTTTACCATGACACATCTAAACCAATTCTCTAAATAAATATTCAATCGATACTTTTAAATGAAACTTATGTCTAACCCTAACAATGTTCTTTCTATGTAGCTTAAAAAATCCTTAAAATTTTAATTCATGCTTTTAAAATCTTATGGTGTTGGTGTCCCTCTTTAATACAACATGTGGGCTGGAGAGGATTTGAAAAAATGGCATCTCTCAAAAAGCAGTGAATGAATCATCCAGATTTGGTTCACAACAACTTCATATCAAATGATTTCTTCCCACTAAAAACTTAATTCCCTCTCATGCTCAAATTTTAGACATTGTGCAATCATTGGCTCAAGACCTACACAACCTTTTATATAGAATTGGAATAATCCTCATTACAGACAGAAACATGAAACTAGGATAATTATCCAATAATATGATAAATCAAAAAAATATGATTAACTTAGAAAAGGGTGCTTCATTCACATAGTTGGAGAGAAATTATATAGATCTAACTAATCTGACATACAAAATTTAACAACTAAGGTTTTTCTAGAACTTTCTAAATAACACTAATATGATTTTGATTATTGACATCCACTAATACCTCTATGGTCCACTAGACCTTAAGAGATTAAATACAGTTCCTTAATATTTATTTCTATGTTAAAAAATAAGTGAGAGAAGAACTCTCACATCAATATATTTTTTTTCAGCTAAAAGGTTAATAAGATTAGTAGTGCAAAAATTATCTTGAAAAGTAAATTGAATGTAATTATAAGATGCACAATCTAAGGATTACACAGTTGACAAACTATTTCATTCCATGGTGTTTTGGCAATTGACCAATGCCCAGTTTCTTTTTGAGGAAATGTCTAGACAGATCCACCTAAAGGGATCATATCCTATCGAATTATTAGTTGAACCTAACCCTTAGGGTGCCAAGGAGAATTGACCCCATGACCTCCCATTAATGAGGTACTTTAGCAACTAGAACTCAACCAATTGAGCTAGCCCCGATGGCTGACCAATGTCGAGTTTCACTATGAAGCTCATGGGAGTTAGTTTTAATCTTGGAAATGTTCATTTTATTCTTAACATTAGTCAAGGTAGAGAGATAATATCTTTTTCCAAGGTGATCACCTCCTTACAATATCATAGTTTCATTTTCCCTCTAGTTATTTATTGTCCCACAATTTCTCCTTAAATTTGAAAGTGATAATATTTTCAATGTCATCCAAATTCTACAAGATGATCTCCTCATTATTCTCTAATGATTTATCTAGAACTGGTGATCCTTGTGCCACCCTTTATTGCATTGAAGTTGGAATTTTTGGCTATAGCTAGAAGAAACTTTAGGAAACCTCTTGTTATCCATGTTGTATAATGTCTTCTTAGAGATAAGATACCTAGTTATAGCCATGCTTTTAATGGTGGAAATGCTTGCTTCAATTATGAATATAGGGTAGAGAGTATTTCTTTCGATCATGACGTTGTAGGTTATAAATTTATTTTGGATTTATTCGATCTTCCTCCATGACTGTAAAGATATAGTGTAACCCAAAATCTCAGATCCATATAAAATAACAAGAGTGACAAGAATCTCAAAAAGGAGATTATTTTTATCCCAAATCCAAATATTTACGTATCTACATTGTTTTCAATCCCATAGTAAGCTTTCCAACCTCCATTTACCATTTGCTTAATGCTATAATTCCAATTGAGTTTATGATGCATGTTAATTCCTAGATATTTGTATGAATGAACTTCCTTCAAGAAGGTTTTTTCATAAATGTAAGTATCATAGGTGATATTTTGGATTTAGATATCATGAATTTTTTTTGTTGATATTTACAATCATATCCATTCTGGAACAGAGATCATGGAGGATTATGAGTTTTTTTGTAAGATCATAATGGTGTTAAGAAATTTACCAAGAACACAAATTAATTACAGAGAATTACAACAAATATAAAAATAACCAGCAACAACCATAAACACAGAAACACACATATTTATTTGGGAAAACCCCAAATCTGGGGAAAAACTCAATCATAATGAAATTTCATTATCCTTGGCCAAAACCCTAGCCAATCCGGCCAAGTGAGCCTTCACCACTCACCTCCAGGCCTTTGCATTACAACACAGTCCTTCGAGCCTTTTATAGGCTCCATTACATATAATACCACGGGTAGAATACCATGGGTGCACAATACCATGTGCCCCAAAACCATCACTATTTAACCTCCTTTGACTGTATCCTGATTCAAGTTTACCTAACAATTCCCCCCTTCAACTTGACTTGGGGTTCCTTGACTAACTCCAGTCAAACCTGCTAAGTGAGACAATGTCTCTCACTCTAGCTCTTACCCCCCTCAAAGTTTTACCCTGGGTATTGTTAACCCGACATCGCCCCTATCACCTAGGTCTAACCCAGACTTTACCGGTGATTAGCCAAGGGTACACATGCCTTACCAAGTCTTACAATATTATGCCCATTTACATGTAATAATTTTGACTTCAATAATTTTTTTCTGTTTATGCTGCTCTTCTAACCTATCTTCTGTCAATTGTGGGCATCCTTGTTTTGTTTCTTTTTTGCCTTCCTTGATTTTGCTGTCGACGCTTCTCGTCCTTCAACGCAAGCCCTGACCACATCATTGATCCATATTCATATCAAATCTAAATTCAATTATCTCTTTAACCATTTTCAACGGCGATCTCACGAACAATAACAACAAAATTCTACGCTGATCCTTTTATCCATAGGGCTAAAATAAATCCTTCACTCAAGGCATACATTCGAAGCCCAAACCATCAACCATGGCTCTGATACCAATTGTTAAGAAATTTACCAAGAACACAAATTAATTACAGAGAATTACAACAAATATAAAAATAACGAGCAACAACCATAAACACATAAACACACATATTTATTTGGGAAAACCCCAAATCTCAGGAAAAACTCGATCATAATGAAATTTCATTATCCTTGGTCAAAACCCTAGCCAATCCGACCAAGTGAGCCTTCACCGCTCACCTCCAGGCCTTTGCATTACAATGAAGTCCTTTGAGCCTTTTATAGGCTCCATTACATATAATACCATGGGTAGAATACCATGGGTGCACAATACCATGTGCCCCAAAACCATCACTATTTAACCTCCTTTGACTCTATCCCGAGTCAATTTTACCTAACAAATGGTTCCTTTATGAAAGAACGATATGGTTAGCACAAAGGAGAAGATTTATGGGTACACCAATGAGTGTGGGGCTAACACAATGTGCATCTTCCAAACACCCTTCTAGATTATCATTATATAAAATGGTAGAGGACAACGGAAACCATTGCATGACATCAATATTGCATTTAATTTCCTCCTACAAACCCTCATTGGTGCTAATATTAGCAATAAAATTCTCGTATAGCCTTGTCAAAGCATCCCTCCACCTGAAAAGAACAATAATCTCTTCTAACCTCTTCCATATTTTGATGAGGGAATGATGTCAAAATATTTTCTAAAGTCAACAAAATAGTAGAAGAGATAATTTTTGTTATTGTGGAATTCCTCTACAATTATCGTAAGAGTAACAAGATGGTCTATAGGTGAATGATATATGCTAAACATATCTTGGTCTTTAGCTCTTTTACCCCGGATTCCAAGCCAAAAGCTACTCTTCTTTTCCAAAGTAAGCCTAGATAGCTTGGATAAAATTTGACTAATCATAATGGTCTTGTAATTAGAAAAAGTGCTTTTATCCTCTATAATACTCCCTCCCACTACCTTGAATTAATACAAATTCAATAAAATATATTATTTTTAACTAACTCAACCTCTATGCCCTTATTATAAATAAGTTCTATGCCCTTATTATAAATAAGTTACACAGTTTCCTTGTAACCAAAGTTAGCTTAATTAACTTTGGATACTACCATTAAATCTAGCGCATGAGAAGCTTTCCAATGATATAATTGTTATCACTATCTAATGCCTAGATAAAAAAATTATGGCCATTTAAAGTCATATTAAGCCGGCTAATGCCATGTGGCATTCTTGAGGCCAATGGTTAAACCTTGTGCAGCTTAACGTCTCGAGGAAACTATTAGGATTTGATTGGTGGCTTATATTCATTATGGGCCCCTTGCCCTCCCCGAAACATAACAAGGGGGAGGGGGGCATAAACTATTTGTCACATATGTGATAAACATATCACATGTTCCCCCTCTTACATTCTCCCCATGTGGCCACTTTATTAGATTAGTGACCTACATTGATTGTGTGGCTCCCTACCCTCTTAACGATATTGACGATTAATAAGGTATCCATAATTCATCTATTACCCCGCATTCACTGATGAACATTTCTCTTTTAGGCACATTCTATCAACCACTCACATACCCCTGAAACACCAAAATAAATCTGGGTGCTATATAGAAAGTACGACCGAGACTCCCCATGTCTATCGATGCCAAAAATTGATGTCACGCTTTATGTTAGTTCGTGCCCAACCATATGTGTGATGCCTTGCTAATTTCATACTGACATCATAGTGACATCATATGAAGGTTCCAAAAGCAACCTCCTTATCCATCCAAGATGGTCATTTCTACCTGCCACGTCTCATGCTAAGAATGTGCCATGTAAACAGTCTTGCCATATTACTGATCCATGTTATTTGACATTCCACATGGAATCCACATAGCCATACCCAGCCTACATGGCGTCTTCCACCTTAGCCTATGTTAGATCCTACTGAGCCCAGGTTCTTCATGTAAATCCATGCTTTCTCATTTATAAATGGGAAGGGCTTTCCGTCACACCCTCTGATCCATGTTATTTGACATTCCACATGGAATCCACATAACCATACCCAGCCCACATGGCATCTTCCACCGTAGCCTATGTTAGGATCCTACTGAGTCCGGGTCCTTCATGTAAATCCATGCTTTCTCATTTATAAATGGGAAGGGCTTTCAGTCACACCCTCTATTGTTAGCACCAATGTGCCCACACTTAGAACGTAGTCATTATCACACTCTATAATGTGACAAGAAAACTTGGTGATAGGTGACAGGCATAATCTCTTCTTGTTCCTTCTGTCCACTATGCCAATCCCGACCAACACCATAGAGCAAACCCGACACAACGTGACATGGAAGTCCATGTTACATAGTCGGAATATTTGTCGTCTCACACTATACGTCAACTCCATGCGTTTTTCTAGCCCTTTCATAATCTCCACAGATGGTACACATATCACTTGGCGTGGTACAATTTAACGGTTGAGAAAGGTCATTAAGTAGCCAAATTAATCATGAGATTAGTAGTAATTTCTTAGGGTTGATAAAGCACTCAATCCTTGTAACTTTTTGAGATTATTTTTATAGAATTAACGAGGCTTATACAAACTTCGAACTTATTCCCTTATAGAACTCAGGCTCAAAGTCTGGTGGCCCAGTTAAACCTTGCTCATAGTCAAGTGTCGCTCGAACCTCAAACTCTTACCGGGATGAAACTTATGTCCCAACACAAATCAGTCAAGACAATATGCACAGTTACTTACATGAAATGTACTCATCAATCCAGCCCAACGTAACAGAAAACCCATCATATTTACAACATATCAACAATGAAAGCCCAGCTAAAGTGGTATTCAAGTAGGCACAATATTTATTATAACAACATAACAATATAATAACAATATTTATTATTCTTATTGTATAGGTATACACAATGATACAAGTAAGCACGTATCTATTAAGTAAATGACTGGTAACTACTAAGAGGACTTCAACTCTCGAGAATATTGACACTAATACTAGTCAACTAAATAATAAATAATAAATATGAGGAGTCTACTTGGTATATCATTTGCCTTGAACAACAAGTATCAAAGTGAGCTCTACTCTAGCAAAAATCAGTCACATAGATTCACCCAAATCTCAGTGAGATGCAATTTAGTTCCAGGAAGATGAATATAATATATAGGTGTTTTATTAGCTATTTTTGTAAGCTATGCATGTGAATTTTTAATTCTTGTACCAACTTTCTTTTAATTCGGGTGGAAATTAAATAAAAAAATCAACGTTTGGTTATTTCCCCTAGCAACTTGTCCTCTAAAGCCTTTAGATTTGTGTCCTCTTTTTAGTGGATTCATCATCTCTAATTTACATCAATTTACATGAATAATTAATATAGTGATATTTACATGAGGGTGATAAATAAATTTGTTACACCCACTATTAATGATAGACACTATAAGGCTCTCTATCCAAGGCTAAGGAATCCTTGCTTCAATGCTAAATCAAGGAACTTCTATAGATGAGTGATGAGGATAGATTCTCCATTTGAAAATTTTCAACTCAATACCTTCCAATCTCCTTAAGTTTCCCATTAGTGGGATCCTTAATGCCAAACTCAAAAAGATAACATCCTCTATAGGGGCATTCAAAATGGGGTTTATGTTGTTAGGGAATGTATAGAGGTTTTTAACATAATTATCCGAGTTATTAGAGGGAATCAAATGATTTTGTTTAGTAGTAGGAATCAAAAAGATCAAACTTACAGAGGTTCTTTATGTTAATAAGAGCTTTCTATGTATTTATCTTATTAAGTTTGAAAGTTTCATTAGGAACATCCAAATTGATTTTTGAGTAATTTTGCAATCATTATCATATTAAGTGTTGCCAATCCTATTATTATTTTCATATGACACCTTGGTAGAAAACTTGTTAATAGTAGCATAGAGAGTTGTAATAAAATTTTGATAGAGATTTTGAATGTTATGCTTATAATTTAAGAAGTGTAAATCCTTATTTAAATCTTTTAAGAAGAGAACAATTTTACTCACACCTCATTCACGGATACAAAATGTTTGCATATATATATATATATATTAAAGATCTCAAGGGAAACATACAATATTTTTATTGTAATATTTTAAATTTTTTCCCCAATTTAATTTAATTTAATTTTAAAAAGAATTTTTGTAATGGAGTCACTCCACTAATGAATGGGGAACTTATAAGTAAGATGTTATCTAAGCTATATTAGTTAACTTCCCAAATATAGCTCTTCTCCTCTACCCGACCATAAAACCCAAGTAGAAACTAAAATTAACAACCAACTAATCTAT
This sequence comes from Pinus taeda, assembly GCA_000404065.3. Taxonomy (NCBI): domain Eukaryota; kingdom Viridiplantae; phylum Streptophyta; class Pinopsida; order Pinales; family Pinaceae; genus Pinus; species Pinus taeda. The sequence goes on from APFE030961016.1 coordinate 36,525, forward strand.
ACCTAACAAATTAATCTATATTAATTATTAAAAATATTATACCTCTCCCATAATTATAAAAAATATAAACAAACTAATCTACACCCTCATGATGTATCTCCCTTATATCTAGAAAATGTATTTAAACATGGTACGGTCTGTAAAAGAACTCGCATTAACAATTGAAAATATACACCCTCACAAATGCTAATCTTGAGATTGAGATGTAGCGGCACTCCTCCATCTAAGCACCACAATCAACGAATTGCGTTGAGAGAGCTGAAGGGAAGGACATGGTCTTGGATGATGAAGACGGCAAATCACTATATTGAAATCATTGCATCTCACTATTGATGGTTCACTATATTGAAATCATTGCATCTCACTATTGATGGTTCAATAGTGAAATCAATGCATCTCACTATTAATGATGGAAACTATGGGGATTGAAAAGACTGAAGTTTGATAGCTATAATTAAGATTTTCAAAAGGTTTTGTCCAATTTTCTGAGAAAATACAAAATTGTGACAAAGTTTTCTCACTTATATTACATTGTAGAAATTTTGGGAAGAGAATTTTAGTTTAAACACTTTTAACCTATTCTAAAATGGTTTGGTTTTGGCACATTTTAAAATGATAAGTGAAGAATCACATAAATTTGAAAAAGTAATAAAGCAAACACAAAGGTTACGTAACCCAAAACGATTGTTCACTTGTAACGTCAATCAGTTCACTCCTTTCTTACTATGATAAGTACAAATTCAATGCTGGCAAATTTTAAATTGTAAAATAAAGTTTTGACTGTCATCTATTTAACAGTATTGGCAGCGTTTCTCCCTCATACTTTGCACGTAAATTTCAACTTAGAAAATATACTTTTGTATCTGATATTACAGGAATCAGTGTTCTCAGGGTAGACTCCACCGAATTACAGGAATTTGTCATTATGTGTTTGTCATTTTAAACTGCTCTACCCAATTACTCGCCCTCTCCCAAAGTCAGCGAACAAAATTGAATCAATTTTTGGACTTTGGGATATCACATGTTCTCCAACGATCAAAATGCTGTAAGTATTTTTTTCAATGGTTTGGCTTAATTTATATTTTTACCCTAGTTTAGGTTAATCAGATATGTGTAATCATTGATGATGTATCATTTTTTTTCAATGGAAGAAATTGTGTCCAAAACAACTCTCAAAATATAAATTGGGGTATTTATAATTAAACCATAAAAACCTGAGAGCTCATTTAGCCTTGTGTCCACCTACAAAATCAAGCAGATCACCTACAAAATCAAATAGATAGGACGTCAATGGTTACGACAAGGACACAAAGGGGTCAAAATAACAGCTGTTGTGATCGACAAAACGATATCACGAGGAACCAAAGAGTCCAAAAGAGCAGCGTGTGTGATCGATCATAGATGGTTACCTAAAGAATTGTCTCAGTAACAAACTATGTACGCAAAGATGGCGATTTATGAATATAAATAATGTAATTTAAATTTGAGGTGACTCTGAATGGTATTATGTTTTTGTATTTAAAGATATTTTATTATTATCCTTATATATTTTTTAATTGGTTAAAATAGTTGGAAGAGTAAAATCTATTTTGTTAAATATGTAAATGTATAATGAGTATTTTAGGATTTGGAATTAGATTATGAAATTTTAAAAGATATTTTAATAATGAAAATTAATGATTTCAACTGTAATTATATAGTTAAATTTATAAATTCAAATTTATTGAGTATTTAAAGTGATTTTTTTTCAATATAAAAATTTAAATTCAATCTAATTCATCAAGAAAATTTAAGCTCAATCTTTTTTATCAGGAAAATTTACAATTTAAAAAAATGTCATTAACCTTCCTTCTTAATAGATTCATGTTAAATTTAATCTAAATTAAATTGATATTGATAATAATTTTATTTTTCTTTGAATTGTAGTTAGTTTATTTATATTTCTTTCACTATTTCAATCATATTACTCTTATTTGTATTCAACTATCATATAAATTATAATATTATATTTTTCATATTTTTTGTTATAGTTTATTATAATATTTTATGTATTTGTTAATATTTTTTTTATAATTATATAATTAGTTGTAAATATAACATGTAAGATCTTTCTTAAATCAGTTCAAAGTTAATGCCTTAAATATTTTTACAGTTTATAATATTAAAACCAACTAAATTGTTTTCTTAACAAGATTATATATAGTTTAAGTTAGATAAAGAAATCACATTTAATTGTTAAAATTAATGCAGCAATTTGTTGTGTACTATTTCAGGGTAAAAAATAATAGAGTGAATCAATTGCATTTCATATAGCGAATGCTCAAATCCTCAAGATCCTACAGTAAGATGATAGTTTTAATATAGATATTTATAGAAATAATATAATATATTATTATATATATATTGTACAATGCCTAGCCCTTAAATTATTTGATTTTTATATTAAAAAGAAATAAAAATGGATTATACTTAGAATTTCAATCAAAATGAATTATGATATTGATTTCGTAACTATTTATCAATTTTCATAATTTTTTTAATGCAGTATTTACTTTTAATAAAATTGAAATAATAAAATGTAAATATGTTTTTCTTTCTTTCTTTTTACATTTAAATGTTTTTTTTTTTTCTGAATACATCTTCCAATTAAGTTTAATAATTTCAAGAAATTTAAATGTAACCAAGAATTTGGAATTGGTATTATCTAAATGAAATATTAAAATTCAAAAACATTACTATATATCTATCATAAACATTTTACAATGTAATGTCAAACTTGTTCTACCATATACTTAAGGTATTATACCATCTTGATATATAGTAAATTAGATATTCCATTAATTCCAAAATTCTACATTTTAACCCTAAAGCCAAATACAAAATATTCTACATTTTAAACCTCAAACCAAATACAAAAATTTTCTCCCATTAAAATATTTTATTTTATTTTTAACTCTAATTTGTAAATATTTACAATATTTTAATGTAATACATGGAAATACTATTTTAATATTTCAATAAATAAATATATATATATAATTTCCAATTTTATAGAGATTTATTTGCATAAAATATATATTCAAACAAATAACAATAATTAAATAAATTTTAAACATTAATTATGAAAAATTATATATAAGTTAAAAAACTTATTTTAATCAATAATAACATTTAAATAAAATTAAATTAAAACAATTACAACGTTACATCAATAACTAAAAAATAAAAAATGTAGTTCACTCTAAATTAAATCTTATATGCATTTGCATAAAAAAAAAATAATATTAAATTAAAAATATAATATAGTAAAGATATAATAGGTAATCTCTTATAAAAAAAAAAAAAAAAATTAATTAAAAATATTAATATATATGTAAAATGTAATAAGTACTTTTAATAAAAAGTTTTATAATTTTAAAAGAGAAAATATTAATTGTATAGCATAAAAGGAGTAAGCACGAAGCTATTTATGATTTAAGCAAAGAGGGAAATAGTTTTGCCAATTTGTTATTAACTATGCTAAACATTATGTATTAAAAATAAAAATCCAATAAACAAAAAATTAAACATTGTATACATAATATAATTGATTTATTTACCAGGTATATTATTATCTAAGAGTATTTTTAATTTTTTTTATTTTTTTTTTATCTATGGTATTGTTGTTGAGGAAATTAGTGAAATCAATTTATGTAGGTGATTATGGTAAATATAAATAGTGTATATCTAGATAATTAATTTATCATTTATTTCATTAAATGTTTGATCTTTCTTCTTCTTCTTCTTCTTTTTTCTTTCTTTCTGAGTAAATATTAAGCTATTTATATTAAAAAGAAAAAGAGTATGTATAGAGAGGGTTAAACCTCTGAGGGAGCCATAGCAATCCCTCTGTCAAGAAGCTTTTACAAAAATTGCTATTATGTCTGATTACAAAAGTTGTGGTCATAGCCAAAAGCATGAACATCCTTAAATGGACCCAAAACTAACAAAACTGATGACTAGACAAAGCATGGTTACATGGAAGGAGAGCCTGAGCCAAAATTCTGCAAATGAGCTACTTCAACTGGAATTGTTCTGTAACGAGCCCTCAAGATTGACCGCAATTCCTAGAGATTCAAAATTGGCTTGCTATCCTGTAGCTGCAAACTAATGAGCTGGCACTTACTTGGGTTCAGCATTGACGTTGTCGTTGACCGGATCTGGGGCGCGCTCCCAGGTGACCATCACCCCGTCTTCCACCTCCATCGGGTTGCCGTCCGGGGGTAATTTAAGGTGCAGGATATTTTCAAAACTCTTCACTGGCTCACATTGAATTATGTTTTCCTAAGGAGAACCCCGATGGGTGCTATTCTCTGCCTGACCATCCTATTCATGCAGCTCTGTGGCGACTTTGATAACCTCTTCCGCTCCTCTGCTCTGAGACGGCGAATCTTCCATTGAGGCAGGAACAGAGCTGACTGGGTCGTCTTCTTCCTCAGAGAAGATGACCGTGACTAAGGCCAAGATAAGCGGTCTATTGAGCCGACTCGTGAAAGTAAACCTAGCAGAGTGTAACGAACTGGTTAGGGAGGGACCTGACTCGTCTGAAGGTGGCGAGGAGGGCAAGGCCGTTGCTAAAGGCGAAATGTGACGAGGTTCAGAACTTCCCCTCCCCTCTGTACCTCCCCGGAATCCAAAATTCCTCCCACGCCTAGGAGTGGCTCTACGACAGGGTGCCACATTCAGACGAGGCAACAGAATGACCAAGCTAACAGAGTGAGGGCTCAGGGGAAACACCTGAGGACTCGAATGGACACAAAAGGAAGACCCGTCTGAGGAATGCGAAACACAGCTTCTGGACCCTAACCTAGAATTCTCCACCTCAATTAAGTGGACCCAAGACCCAATCCTGACCTCCCTAGCAGTTGCGGAAACCAGTCTATTAACAGGGTGAATTCCATGGACAGACTTGAAACTCCGAAGACAGAAGGCTAAATCGAAATTTGAGCTCTCCGTAGAAGCGTCAAACACCGGAATGGACGTCCTCGAGGCAATCCGTAGGGGATTGTTCTGTAACCAAGGCGGCTGCCCCTGAGAGCAGGACCACCATTGGCTATCACCGCGGTTGAACCTACGAGGACCAGAGAAAATGAAGACCAAACAAACCAGAGCGATTGAGCTCATAAGCGGGCTCTTCATCCTGATAAACTCCCTCTGTGTGCCGTGAGCATGTGCTTGCATTAAGGATGCAGGACTTGCCTTCAATGTATTGCAATTAATATCGTCCTCTCCCCAACAAACTTCACCTGTAAGCATGCCAGCTGCCAAATGCGCGTGCTTCATGACTAACACTTAATTAATGCCTCCTAATGACACCCACATCCGGGTTTAAATGTTTCATCTTTAACTAGTGCATTATTATTTTATTATTATTTATTAATAAAAAACTATGAGCAGTAAAGATCATATATATAACCAACACACAAGAAACATATCAACACACATGAACAAAAGGATTTTAGGTGGAAACCCGATATGGGAGAAAACCATCGTTGTCGTCGTCTTTGTATTCTTCTTTTATTAAAAAGGAAAACATATTACAAACTTGTACTCAGTCAAACTATTACCATCATGCACGTACCCTCCGCAGAAGGCTACAACCTTTTATCATTCTCCATCACCCCCTAAAAGGGAGCTCCAACCCCCTGAGCTCATTTACCAGCTCCTACCAAAAGGGAGCACCTACCCCATACATAAATTTGCCAGTTCCCACTAGAAGGAAGCTTTGTCTCCCTCGCTGAAGGCTCCAACCCTCAACACCTCTTAGGAATCACTTTTAATAATAGTTCATACTCGATCCACCTGATTCAAACATCAAAACCTATAGGCCAACTTTCATCATATTTTCATACTCGACCCACTTCCATCATCAAGCCCAATACTAGGTAACAATTTTGAAACCAAACACTAAAATAACCGAATCACTATAACAATAGCAAAAAAATCACTGAATCTAATTCTTTCATTGCAACTAGGCCAAACTATTCCATATAATATATAAACCATTATATCATAACAATGATTCTTGCAAACTCTAATCAGATATACATCAAAATATATATGCTACTATTATGAAGAACACTTGCATATGTACGCGCTTCCTCTATATCACACTGACACACAGATCTCAGAATACTAAATATTGAATCATTAATCACTGAACCATACATAGATCCTCTTATCAGTCATAGATCACTTGAACCAATCACAAAAGATTGAACCAAACATATATCACCATATTGTAACATCGTACCAATCAATATACGATTCCACATTTAACCTAGTCAAAGCTATGAGATACAGATCATCATAATAGAGACATCATCGAGAGATGACAACAATCATAAATGAACTGATCAAATGTCATCAACGAGACATAATTCAAAACCCTAGTATATGTACGAAACTTCCACAAAACCATATCAATGTATTCACGCAGTTACCATGCACAACACCCGCATAAACATCTCAACATACAGTATAAATTCACAAAATTTATACCCAACCTTGCAGAGATAAATCAACGTATGTATATGATCATTCAGAGGAAAAATGGTGTACAAATCTAAAATCAGTAAATTATACTTTCGTAGCACAACACAACATATGTCAAACCCAAGACTAGGAATACACATCATTATACCATCATCATAGATCTATCAAAACATAAACAGATCAAGCAATATGTATTCATTTCAGATCTATCAGATCTGGTCCATCCCATGCTCCCTGGTACAAACCTGCTTCAAATCAAATCATTCATACACAAACCATCGTTTTCACACTTAACAATTTGATTCTCCACCTCCTTATATAGCTTTATTCTTAGCCAATACCTTAGGCCAATCCCTTAGTAATGTTGTTAGTATTCTTTGACAAGATCAAATAGCTATTGTCACACCCATTATTATTGACTAATACCATGATAAGGACCCCTGGTATTCAAATTACCATGGTGCGGATTATGTACATGACTTCTCTTCACAATACCTACATATGTATACTACCCTTCTACATATGATTCACATATATTGTCCCAAAATTTATATTTAACATCCATATGTCTCTGAACTAACATTCCTTTATCCATATCACCTATAACATATGCATAATCATCTTGTTATCACAATGTTGACATATTTATCAAGTACGTTGTAATTAAGGACAACATATTAGCCATAATGCCAAACAATTTCCACCTTTGGACTTGATGGAAATCATTTTTGTGTTTGGCCACCATCTGTAAACACTTGCAAACTAACTTGAAAATATTGATACTTCTTACCAAGCTTTTCCAATAATTCTTTCCCAAACACCAAGTTTCTCTCCCCTTTTGACATCAAGGGAAAAGGGCTAACCAATTCTATATAAAGACTTATCTTCCCCTCATGCAGAGATGATCACTATAGGTATGATCTATTGAATATGAGAACTACATGCTATCCATTCTCCCCCTGAGCATACGTTGGACCTTCTAAATATATTCAATATAATACAAGACTGTATGACTCAAAAATGACCTCCTTATGACCAATGACTCATGATTACATCAATTACCCAACACATCGGGGTTACATATTTCATCCAAAATTACGTCAATTTCTCAAAATAATGGTATTTCTTACATAACATTACTTTATCCCAATAGCCGATACAAGGCTAAATTTTACAATGATTTACAACATGGGTCTTTACATGACCTTTACATCAAGATACATATATGACATTTATAACCAAAACAAGAGACCTCAATAGTGAGGTTGCAAGACCATGATAGTAATTATAAATGACCATACATGATATAGGAACCTGCAACATGAACATATGATACCAACAACATAGCCAATAACATGAACATCCTCATGATCATCATGTAGGATAGTGTAGTCATCAATATGTGACCAAATGTGCAGTGTTTCCAAGCATCACTAAGCAGTTGTAGAAACAATATATTAATAAACATCCTCTTGACTTTGTATAACATGTTTTTTCCATGTTTAGGAAGAGATATAATCGATAGAAAACAATATAAATGTATTGAATCAAAATGCCATCATACTATCTTCATGCATCCATTAAAGACAAGGAAACTTTTCAACATCAATAATGACCATAAGATATACTTAATCAAGTGTATCAACTAGAATCATCACACCATAAATAATTTGACCAAAATGTAACTCATGTCATTATCTATAAGGTCACTATCTATAACTCATCCATCGTCAATTTATATATATCTTCTCATCAATGAGAGATGCCAACAATAGTGAGTAAATCACAAACTCATCATCATCAACCAATCATAACATAAAATTTTGCAATCAAGATTTGTTAGTAACTTATCTCCTTGATCTCATATCATCAAGATCATCAAGCTCTCTTCACATATAAGAAGAGCCACAATCCTCGAGTAGTATATACATCAACATATGAATCAACAACATGTGTGCAAACAAAGAGAACCTTCATTCATAACAAATCTGATCAGTCGTGTCACATGTTTAGTATACATATCTTCAATTTTTAGCAACAACTTTATCGGACTTAAGAAATATATAGGAATCATCCATATGACATAATGACAACAACATATCAATGTCAAAAATTAGTGAGTGAATCATAAACTCATCATCAACAATGATTATAGCCTACACATTCCATTTATCAAGTGCAACTGAAGTAACATATAGATATCAGCCATAATTCTATCATATTCAATCCATGCCTTATAGGTAACTAATTATCAACATATATATATTGATCAAATTCACCAAAGAGTGAGCAAGTCACAAACACCATCAGAAACAAGGAACCATAATGGCAAAAATGCACCATTTGAAGCATAGTGAATGCTCCCCGTGAACCTATGTCAACTATTCACTGTCAAATTTGGTCATATCCACCTCATCAATTAGAAAATCACAGCAGCAATAACACTTTGCAACAACTTATGAACCACCATGAATCAACATCATTCCTAAGCATCATATGGGAATTATTAATAGTTTGCAATAAACCAATGTTAATGCGTGAATATCAAAAATAATATAATGGAAACATATGAGAAGCCCCCCTCAGTTTGTGCCACTTTTATCCACATCAGAGAAACATACAAAATTTTCTAGGTCAAAACTCGTGTATATACGTGCGTGTCCTTCATGAGATCTGTGTACATAAAGTGAACTGTTGATTCTTTATAGTCACAGCTCCCCTTGAACCTGTATTGTCAATTCTTGTTCATTGTTACTTAATTAGATGTAATGTCATTAATACCAAAACATTATCAAAAGGAATATCAAACCAAAATAGTGAACCATAACCAAGATACTCATGCATAGCTCCCCCTGAGATCATACATCAGTGATCCTATGGACATGATACTCATCACCTGCCCTTCATGAGGTCGTATGTCTCACATCACTTATGCAATCATTGTTAGAAGTACGCTTTAAAAAAAATAGACTGCACTCGGAACTATCTTCTTTTATTTTGAATTTGAAGAAGATGAAATATATCTCTTATTTCTACTTGAATTCTTCTCTGCTAGCACATTTAATTTTTCTAGATTTATGTTTCCTCTTGCTATAACCTTTCCAGTTTCTTCTTCCATAACATTTCATTTAGTTGATGTAAACACAATTATGTCTCCTTTGACAACTCTTTGACCTAGACTTAGAATATTTTGCTTTATCGCTTGAACTAACAATGCATCAACTTCTTTTTTATACTTCTCAAGTTTGACTCTACCTTTTCCCATAACTTATTTTGGAGCACTATTTCCAAGAATCACCTTACCATCTTTGTTTTTATTGAGAAACACAAACTTGTCCTTATCTCAAGTCATGTGATGAGAGAACCCACTATCTATGTGCCATTCATCTTCATATTCAAATGAACAAAGAGTAAGACCACACCTTATTTTTTGTTCTTCCTTTTTCTTAATATGAAAAATGTTGGTGCATCCATGTTTCTCGGGTCTTATGGTAATAATGTTCTTATCTTGCTACTTTCCATGTTGTTTGTGAAGAGCCATTGATTCGTTTCTGTATTCTTTTGCTACATGCCCAAACTTGTTACAAGCATAACATCTTATATGACCAAAAAACAGAGCTAAGGAATCATAAAATGCTTGTTTCATATACCTTCTATTGCAGTCAATAGCTTTGTGACCATATATGTTACAAGCCAAACAATATCCCTTAATGAAACTTGGGTATCTGGGAGTTGATGATCTTCCTATGAAGTGACTATTTTCTTGAGATTGAAGCAATCTAATTTTATAATTGGTTGAAACATGTCCATAATTATGACATATAAAGAATTGAATATTATTGATCAAAGGTGAGAATTGATTAATATTTCTAATATTGGGAGCAAAATGAATTCTTTTAAAAGTTCATCTTCCATGGATGGTTATATGGTTAACTTCTTATCTCTTTAACACGAATTTCAAATTTTGTATTGTTATCCTTCAATATCCTTGCACAAGCCTGTGAACTAGATTATCCTTTTACATTTTTATGAAAACCAAGACCACATTTAATGGAAGGAGTCCTTTGACTACTAAGAATGTTATCCGAAATTTTATTATTATCTTGAAATCTAAAGTGTTTAATATTTTCTTCTAATTTACCTTTTAGAATGTTTAGCTCAACAACCATTCTTTGGTATTGGTCTTCTTTTTCTAGATACTTCTACCACATTCCTTCTTCAACCTTTCTTCCTTCTTCCACTTTCTCCTTTAATTTGATAATCTCTTTCTTCAACCCATTATCTTGTTCTTCAAATACTTGAAGTAGCTCTTCATTTTACTTGTTTGACTTTTCAAGATCTTCTCTTAGAAAGATGATCTTAGCTTTAATTCCTTCAAAACATTTTTTAGATTCTACTGCAACATTTATAGATTTAACAATGATCCCTATTATAATATGCCTGCAAGTTATCCTTAATATTGTTAATATTTTTCAAGGAAAAATCATATTTTTTTCTAATATTAAGAACTTCTTTTAACCTGTCTTCTTCTGAATCAGTAACTCCATCTGACATAATATACTCATCTTTTGATACATCATTATTTTGTTTATAAATCATATTACCTTTTTGTTCTCTCGATGAAAAATCTTCCTTTGTCTTTCCTTCATGGATGTCTAGCATATTATCCCATGCTTCCTTTGCAGTTCCATAGTGCATAACCTTTCTTCATGTTGAATCGGGTATGTTACCTATGATTTCATTTAATGCTATATTATTCTTTTGTAATTGTTCACTTCATGGAGGAGTTTTAGCGCAACTATTACATGCTAAATTCCAAACATGAGATCCCATGTTTATTAATTTACACTTCATATTTTCTTTCAATTCCTGATAGTTATCATCACTTAGCATAATCATACCTTTCTTATCCATTATTTCTGACTTGCTTGTTTTTCTGTTGCAGATTGTCCTTGACCCATAAATGCAGATATTACTATAGCATCAGATGTATCACTATCATTGTTCTCCGAAATTGACTTCTTCCTTTGAGTTTCCTTCTTCTTCTACTTCTTTCCCATCGTCCCTAATCCACTCTAAGTGGTTAAGCTTCAACTTAAGTGACCTACTTTGGTACTGAATGTTGGGAAAAATACTAAGATGGGGGGCGGTGGGGTGGGGGGGTTGAATCAATATTTTTAAACTCACTTCAACTTTTCAATTTGTTATTTTGATTTATTTATGTTATTGTCATTTAGGAAACCAACGTATGTATGCAACTGTGGTAAATGTAACCACATATATATATAACTAATTTTTCAATTATTTCATGAACTATTCATCCTTAACCATTGTATCATTACTTCATTATTCATTCATTAAGTAGAAATGATGAGCAGTAAAGAGTAGATAGATAATAAACACACAAGAAACATATCAACACACATGAACACTAGGATTTTAGGTGGATACTCAATGTGGGAGAAAATCACCATTTCCATAGTCTTTCTATTCTTCTTTTATTATAAAGGAAAACATCTTACAATCTTGTACTCACACGAAATCTTATGAGGACATAGGCACCCACCTACAAAAGGCTGCAACCTTCTCTCATTCTCTGGCATCCACTGAAAGGGAGTTGCAACCCCCTGATCTCGTTTACCGAATACTACCTGAAGGGAGCACCTACCCCTTACATAAATTACCAGCTACCATTGGAAGGAGGTTATGACTCCCTCACTAAAGGTTACAACCATAAACACCTCTTGTGGACAATGTTTCATAATATTCCATACTGGATCCACCTTACTCAAAACATCATAACCTATAAACCACCTTTCATCATATTTTCATAATGGACCCACTTCCATCATTAAGCTCAATACCAAGAAACAATTCTAAAACCAAACAATGAATCAAATGAATTGTTATAACACCAGCGACACCGATCACTAAATCTCATTCAACCATTACAACTAGGTCAAACTATTCCATATCAAATATAAACCATTAGATTGTACTAATGTACAATCATATACAAAACCATACAATTTTCATCATTACAGAAACACAATGGTGATACTTCAAACCCTAATCAAACATACATTAGAATATGTACACTACAGTTATGAAGAACACTTGTGTATGTAAACACTTCCTCTATATTACACCTACATACAAATCTTAGAATATTGAATACTGAACACTGAATCATCAATCACTAAACCATACATATATCGTCTCATCATTCATAGACCACTTGAACCAATCATGGATTACTAAACCAAATGTAGATCACAATACTCTAGAATCATTACCATTTAATATACCATTCCACATTTAACCCAATAGACATTGTCATAGATAGATCATCATAATAGAGACATCATCAACAGATAGCAACAATCAAAACAAAACTGATCAAATGTCATCAACAAGCCACACTTCAAAACCCTTGTATATGTATGCAACTTCCACGAAAGCATATCAACATATGTATGCACTTACCATGCACATACATATCTCAACATTGAATTATACATGACCATTCAGAGGAAAATTGGTGTATATATCTAAAATAACTGAATTATACTATCGCTGCAAAATGCAACATGTGTCAAACCCATGTCTAGGAATATAAATTGCTACAATCACACATCATTATATCATCATCATAGATCTATCAAAACATAAACAGATTAAGTAATATGTATTCATTCTAGATCTATCAGAACTAATCCATCTCCATGTTCCCTGATGCACACATGTTTTAGATCAAATCATTCATAAAGAAACCATCACTTGCACACTTAAAACTTTGATCTCCATCTCCTTATATAGCTTTAGTTTTAGCTAATATCTTAGGCCATTCCCTCAGTAATGTTGTTGATATTCTTTGATGGGTTTAAGTAACCATTGTCGCACCCATTATTATGGGCCAATACCATTGTAAAGACCCCTTGTATTCAAATTACCATTGTGCAGACTATGTTCTTGACTTCTCTTCACAACTCCTATGTATGTACGTGACCCTTCTGCATAGGATCCATGTATAATTTCAAAAACTTTATATTTAAAATTCATCTATCTATGAATTAACATTCATATGTCTATATGACATGTAAAATATACATAATTATCCAGTTATCACAATGTTGAAATATTTATCAATTAGGCTTCCATCAAGGACAACACATTAGCCATAATGCCAACAATTACATTTTTAATTACTTTTTTTTCATTCTAAATTATATAGATGATTTATGATGAAAAACTTGTGATAATTGATTCTTAAAGAAAGAAAACATATAAGTACGTTTTTAAAAGAAGTTGATATCATTGGTTTTCATTTCATGAACCTTGAAATCTTAGTTGTTGGGCTCGGTTAGGAGCCAAGTAATTGAATTTTCTAAGCCACACTCAATTTTCCATAAACCATTTTGTAGGTATTATTTTGTAGGTATTATGATTATCCTTTCCTCACAATAGCTATTTTGAGATAAGTTGCATAAAATAATATAGTTCAAGTCTCTAAAAAACTGTTACTATAAGAGTGATACCACAATGAAAATTTTGAGTCCTAATTTTGAGACTACCATAATGAGTTATCAAGTTCCTAATATTTCATGTTATCTTGGAAATTTTTGAGGCCAAGGCTAAGGTTTTCAAGGTCCTAAGGACAAATCACTCTTAAGCGAGATATACATTTGATATACATGATAGTTTCTAGATATACTTTTCCAAGTATTTCACAACCCTATGGGGGATAGAACCCACCCTTAGTTATACTAATAATTTCCCTAATCTATGATATTGATATCCTTGAGTGCTAATCTTTATTTACAAATACGATAATTGATAAGCTTATGCTACACTGATTTCAAGTGTTCCTTAGGAGGCTTGTTACACAATATTTTGTCACACCTCCTGCACTTCCTTGTGACATACCTGAAGTGTCGAAACATGACCATAATGCAGTGTACTCATTCATATATGCAGTTCAAAGCCTTCTTAAGGCATTGATTGGAAAATGCCTTGAGATTCCCTTGAAGGAAATAGCTCTCAAACTCTAATTTAAGGATCATCACTCTTATGAGACTTAAAACCATGATGATTACATGTTGCCTTATACTCGACCCACGATGGAATCTGTCTATTTAATTGTATACCCACGATGATCCCAAAAAGGAAATTTTCCCAAAGAGGTTGACAAGCTTCGTGATCTAGAAGCTTCTAGAGCAGTGAGCTGGAGTTCGCTTAGCATAGATGAGGTCAAATTCTCCCAACATGGCCTCTTCGCCTTATCCCTATGAGCTACCTCCTTGAGAGAATGGAATAATTCTATCTCTGTAGAGATCCTAACTCCCTTTCCCATCCTATATATTCATCCTCTCCCATTTCCAAATGGTTGGTCAAGTTAAAGGCTAGGTTGGTCTTGTGTCTATTTGCACCCTTATGCTAAGCTTGTGCCTAGAGGTTATTCATTAGACTTGGAGAAGGAGTGCTTGGAGATTTCTTCGCTTGGACTTTGATTACCACCCAAGGATGGCCTTTCAACATCAAGGCTTTGGTTGTAAGCTTCCCTTTATTTCTTAATAATATAAAACTATTGGTTCATCTTCCCAAAATATATATGTTCCTATATTATTTAGCTTGACATTGCTTGATTAGTTAAGTAGTATTTTATTGGATTTTCTATTGGTTTTGGAATACTTTTTTGTCTCTTGATCACTTGTGAAATTACATAAATGCTGATAGAAGAAGGAACAAGTCCATGATAGAAGTGGTTCAAGGTCATCAACAAGGGAAATCGAAATATAATAAGAACATGGTAGGCCATCTCTTTCATTATTCGTTTCAATTATAACCTAGGAAGATGTCTAGTTGATTGTCACTTCAGTTACTAGACCCACTCATTGGGCTAGAGGGATCATCTTTGTCCATAAAGTGGGTTAACCTTGTCAGTAAAATGGCAACTCCACTCGCGAGCCTATGATCATTTCCTTCTCATTATTCACCTTGTCTTTTGACAAGTTTGATCAACCATTCATTCTTAGACTTCATTTCTTGTCTGTAGTCAGCCTCACTTTCTGGTAGATGCTTCAAGGTTGTTGATTTGAACTGTTCTTGAAGATTTCGTGTTTTTTCTTTGTTTTTCTCACCCATCATGTTTTTATCTCTGACAGTCACGATGATATCAAGGGTTTTTTTATTACAGTAGCTAAGATCACTGATTTTTTCTTGGCAGGTGCAATGATTACCGAAGTTAAAGCAATTTAGGGTTTTTCTTCTTATTTTTAGTTCTTTTTGCCTTCTCCCAGTGATTTACCAGTGTGATCTTAGTTGAATCTTTTATTTTTTGATTGCAATCTGCTCTTAACTTGGTTTGAGTATTTTTGAAGTTTGATTAGCCTTTTAGGGTTTCTGGGTGTTCTAGGTCATCCTTCATCCGCTAGTTGGTCTTCTCATCATAGATAAATTACCTGTGTTAGAGATTTTTTTTTTGTGTTCGAACATCCTTTAAAAATCACTTTTGGTTCTTGTGTCTTAAGTTGTTTTCATTAGTGTAGGATTGAGTAGATACTCTAAAAATTTCTTAAGTTCTATTTGATAAACAATATATTACAAATTTATTGTCTCATTTGAATCGAAAGGAAGTGTTTGGTTTGATTTTGTGTTTCGAAAAGTGAAAGTGAAAGTGTTAAATTTTCATGGTTTTTTAAGCATTTGTGTTGCATTCAAGTCATTAATGTGAAACAGATTTTCACGATGGTTAGCTTGCTCGAATTATCTTTTACTTTTTGCATTAGATTACATTGATTTCACTGAAGTGAAAAGAAAAAATCATCATTATATCTTAAGGTAGTTCACTTTAAGGTTTTTTGTTTTGGCATTGGATTTTATTATGATATGAAAGATTGGATTTCATGTTTTTGTATTTAGCATTTGAAGATTTTCATGGATGCACTTTGGCATTGGTTTGATGCAGGATTTGAGTGATCTTCTTCCCTACATAGATAAATTTCATCAAAGTGAAAGATTTCATTTTATCATATAGTTCATTTTAGGAACGGGTAACATCCTTAAGGCCTTAAAGTTGAAACATAATTCCATGATAAAATTTAAAATAAATATAAGGAGAAATTGAAACATCAACGTTCATACTTAGTGGCCTAGGCTAGAGACGTGTTTTGGCTTCTATAAAACTTAGCAGTTGTCATTCTCTCTTGCATTAAACAGGGCCAACATGGGCTTGTGCCCCCCGTACCCTCAAGTATATAAAGGGAGACCCTCATAGGTTTCAAACCTTTATCCATAGGAAGCTTAGTCTACCTCCCTATAAACGTGACACACAAAACATAGAACTCGTGGAGATTTCCTACGTGTACGTCAAGCCCTTGGTAAATTTATTTGCCAAGGTGTATATTGCAGCTCATGGTTGCTTGGTAATCCTTTTTGCATAGAGTATGCTGATTAATCATTTCAATCCTTTCTGACTCCTTAAATCTGAAAAGATCATCAAGCACTTGTCCTTTCAAGCTCGCTAAAACAACCAAAGTGACTAGAGTCACCTCTTCATCCTTTTCTTGACTCTTAAAACATGAAAAGGCCAAGTTCTTGTTTCAAATTATAAAATTAACTGACCGTGGAAAAACATCCTTCCTTTGAAAATACTGCTTAGTAGGTCTTAGGTTGATACCAATGGCAACATTTCCTGATTCTACCAATCAAGAAAACCCCTCTAATGAGAATCCTAGTCCTTTTCCTTCTTTCAGAAATACTGGTGCTTCCTATATGGCAACGTTGTCCCTTCTTGGATTGACCATTGGTCTGCCAGTTTGGTTATTTTCAACCTCGATGGTTCCAAGTGTTGGCATTATGTTTCTGGTATGGTTATATGTTACAGATGTTGTACTTGATGGTAACACCCATGGCATGACTCTCAATTGATGATAATTAAGAAGTACACAGGAGAACAGTTCAGAAGATGCATACCCGCAGGTACGCCGTGCAGGGACTGCGTCCAGACACGCAGGTTACCCATTCATGAGGTGCGTACCCCCAGTGCACACACTTCAAGGCAGTAAAGCGTGCACACGTGGGGTTTCTTATGTTTAACCCTTGGTATTTAGCTGACGGTATTGTGTCATTATGGTTTTGGCCCGTGGTATTGATCCACGATTTGAGGAAGAGCTTGCCTATATAAAGCAAAGGAGATCATTTGGCTTGTGTATGCTTTTGGGTTGAATATCCTAAGATCTGAAATATTTGGGTTATTGTTTCAAAAGCTTGATCTATATGAATGTAAAGTGGAAAGCGAATCTGTGAAGGGTGATCTCTCGAGCGCTTGATCAGATCTGGGCATCCGTCTAACTGTAGCACCTGATCTGCAAATTCGGCCCTAATCTAAAGTACGCAGGTGTTTAACAGTTTCTCTGCGTGGGTGCGCAGAGCAGAGACAGGCGAACTACATGGGTACACAGAGCAGAAGAAGGGTGACTGCATGAGTACGCAGCGCAGAAATAGGCGAACTGCATGTGTACGCAGAGCAGCAGTGGTTCAGGTGCGTACACACAGTAAACGTACGCGGCACGATAGTCTTTCTGGGTGCGTGCCTACTGTGGCAGTACGCGACGCGATAGTCTTTCTGGGTGCATGCCTACTGTGGGAGTATGTGGCGCGATACTGCATTTGGGTGCATACTGTACGCAGCGCGGTAGAAGAAACAGTGCGTGGGCACGCAGTGCAGCAGAAGGAACTCTGCGGGTATACGCAGAGAAGCAGAGGGTGTAGTGCGTAGCGACGCAGGCCAAAGAAAGGAAAGTTGCGTATCTATCTCATGACTATCTGTTGACTGAATTTTTCTGTTGATAAGGTGTTCTGGGTTTAGTTCTATTTTGTTGATCTGGTTATTGTTGTTGGTTGTGAAATCTACATGTACTTGATGATCATTTGATGTTTATGGATCCTTATGAAAAGTGGTCCTTGAAAGAAAAGAAGTAGGGGGTTGTAGCTCCCTTCCAGGAGAGACTGGAAAGCGAGAGAGAGTTGTAGCTCTCTGCAGGTTGCAGCCTGTGTACTGGTAAAGGACTGCACCAGTACAAGACCATTGTAAAAGGAGTTTC
>APFE030961019.1:12908-57743 GCA_000404065.3 Pinus taeda
TTTCTCTAAATGCGCTTTATAAATAATGGCAAACAAATGTGTTTTAAGGCCTACCTCATGTCCAACGCAAGTTTTGAGATGCCTTCGCTCCTTTGATCCAAGTAAGTTCCTTTGTCGCAAAACTGCAAGCACAAACAAGGCAAACGATTAAATAGCACCTAAATAACCAATATTATAAAACATATTTAACATGAAAGTCAAGGAGTCCATGAAACAAATAACATAAGATACTTGTTGAGAAAAATGAGCTTGATTGTATTAATTCAAAAGAAGAAGAACTTTACAACCTTTGCCTTGACGCTGTACAAGCTCCTCCCAGGGTCCAACAAGAAGTCTCCTCTACTTTGACAAGCTTCACTCACTCCCCAATGAAGCCAAAAAGGTATGTGATCTCTCCTCTTAAGCTCAAATAGGAAGTCTTGATTTCACTAGCATTTACCCTCAAAAGTTCAGCTTCTAACCTCTCAAGCCACTAACCCAATGCCTCAATTTATAGTGCAATGGAGATCAGTTACTAGGTCCTCCTTCAAATGGATAGAATCCTCCTTCAAAGGGATAGCTCCTCCTAACAAGGGATTAGTTCCTCCTCTTGTGGGATGCATGAACCACTTGGAGCGACCAATCAACGTCAAAAATCCTTCTAGAAAACTCTAGAATTTAACCCAAAGTGAGTTTTTTAAGATAGAAATTCCGCCTTTTGACTTTCACAGGGGTACGTACCCTTCCGTTTACATACAGAGCATATAAGTATGCAGATATCCTGAACAAAAGGTGTGGGCCCGCAGGCAAAAGTGAGAGAAAGTGCGGAACCAGAGTTACATTGCTTTTTGATGTCTTTCTCTCATTTCTAAAGCTTGTTTTGAAGAGCTGAGGTCTGAGACTTGCTTAGGAAGCTGGCATAGGTGGTGATAGACCCATACCGACTGCAAATAATCAAGGTGATGATATTTTTGTGCAACACATTCTAAGAGTAAATCGCCCTCATCATCTTCCCCGACTTCCCCAGTACGTTTAAATCCAGAGTCAGAAGTCGCTCGAGTATCAACCGCTGCTACACACCCTAATATTTCAGACCAATCTACCATTGAACCTCCTGAAGTTGAATCTTTGATTCACAAACTTCAGGGATTTTTCGTTTCTCCTCAGAGGTCTGATAAATCTCAAAGCAGTGTGACTTCGCAGTACAATCCTTCTCAACCCCTAACTAGGTTAAAGAGTGAAAAATTTTGCATTCAACCAACTGAGGTACCTCTTCCCACCATGAAAAGAGCGAGGAAATTACCGCAAGAGTCTGACAGTGAGACTCTTTTGTCTGCATCATCCATTTCAACTACACCACCGCGAAGTCAACCACCCACACCTCCATTCCAAACAATCATCCATCTATCTACCGGAACTCCCACAACCCCTCTTCAATCATCTACAATCATATTATCCTCATCTTCCCAGCCACAAGGATCATCTTCTGCACTTTCCTCTACTAGCAGCTCAACGATGGCCCAGTCTCCATGGAACAACCCTGGAGCAGTTTTAATGCCTGGGCCCTTGAGTCAAATACCGACACATCCTGAGAAATGGATGCCCAAATTTAATCCAGAAGTAGGCATGCTAGTAGAAGAACACATAAACAATTTCATGCTTTCTATCAATCTCAATGGAGTTACTAATGAAGACGTTGTTGTTCGGCTTTTTCCCAATACACTGCAAGGGACAGCCGGGTCATGGTACTTTTCACTACCCTCCAGGTCTATCACAAGTTCGGATATCTTCCAGAATCAATTTCTCACCAAGTTTGGTGATGACAGATCAATGGCAACATTAATCAATGACCTATCCAATCTTAAAGCCGAAGCTAAAAAGCCTATCAAAGATTTCAATTTACAGTTCAATAAAATTCTCAACAAAATTCCCACTGCTTCCCAACCCAGCAAAGAAGTACGATGTGAATGGTATATTACTACTTTACCATCAAATACAACAATCTTCGTGGATAGAGCAAATAAAACAACCTTAGTTGAAAACATGACAGAGGCGATAGCAGTAGAGAGATGCGTAATAGCCCTGGAAAAGAGATCCGCGATAGAGGAACGCAAATCTAAAAAAGTCACCTTCAAGGAAGACTCCAAAAAGAAACAAGCAAAAGACCCTTTCGATTTGGAAGGATTGCAGAAAGTTTTAAAGACCATGTCTAATGAGATGGTTGACATAAAAAAACAAGTAGCAGAAACTTCTTCAAAAAATCCCTACAGAGCTTTTAAAAGAGGCCCTTCAATGGAAGCAAAACCACCCAATGCCATTTCAAATGCTGAATCCGAGGAAGAGGAAGAAGAAGAAAGTGCCCCTGAAGGGCAGAATGATGATGAAGAAGTTGTGGAATTACAAGGAATGTGGGATTTCATCCTCCCACAAGAAGAAGATCAAGAAGTATTTCAAGTTAGCACACGAAGCAAAAATTAGCTTGATCCTCCCCAAACTGCCTATAAGCAGAAGAGCACAAATCCTGCAACAAAAGATAAAGTCGTAACAAAGAAAATGACCA
Organism: Pinus taeda; assembly: GCA_000404065.3. NCBI lineage: Eukaryota > Viridiplantae > Streptophyta > Pinopsida > Pinales > Pinaceae > Pinus > Pinus taeda. Next base: position 15,448 of record APFE030961019.1, read on the forward strand.
CTAAAGCGACTCGATCTAGCCCAGTCCAAGAAAATCAAACAAATCCACCAAAAACACTGATAGTGTCAGATGAAATGGAGTACAATATTATTGATGACATGAAAAAGACTAGGGCTAATATTACCCTTTACGAATTGAGCAAATTGAAACATCAACAGAAGATAATGATGAAAGAATTACATGTTGTGCCTATTGCATCTTTGCGTACCATTGTACTCTCTCAAGCTTCCCACAACATGGGAGGAATTCCAACTAGCGTGATCAATAAGATTGATCCAAACGACATCGCCTTGATTGGAGGAAGATCAAGATCTCACACTCCCCCATTTCTTCTCACTTATGAAATTTTCAACAAAAATGTGCACAATTGTTTGGTAGATTCCGGTGCTTCATCGAATATTTTACCCAAATCAATATGTGCCAAGTTAAATGTTCAACCACAAAAATCCGCAGTGCGCATAGTTCAACTTGATCGATCTCAAGTCGAAGTGATTGGTGAAATTAATCAAGTAACCATAAGATTTTCATCCAACCCGAAGATATGTCAGGTTATTGACATTCTAGTGGCTGATATCCCAGAATTCTATGGCCTAATTCTTAGCAGAGATTGGTCCGGAAAACTCCATGGATACTTCACAACCGACTGGTTGCACATGTGGTTACCCTACAACGGTAAACCAAATCAAATAAAGGTTGAACGAGAGTTACACCAGAAGTACATAGTAACGGAATTAGAGGGAGAAAATGAAACAGTAGCGTATAACAGCAGTATCATAGGCAATTACTCGGTAGATTCTTTTCTCGGCAATTTCAATGCTCACACATCACCCTACTTAGAAAATTCAATTTTGTCCCAAGTCGAAAATTGTTCCCAAACTGATAGTTCAAAGTGTGTTAATATTTTAGATAAACCTGTAAATACATCTTTGTTTTGGAAATTATATTTTGATGGCTCTAAATATAAGGAAGGAGCAGGAGCAGGATGCATTTTGATTAGTCTAGAAGGAAATAAGACCATGCTTACGTGCGGACTCGAATTCGACTGCACAAACAATATAGCAGAATACGAGGCCTTGGTGCAAGGCCTGTACAAAGCAATCAGGTTGAACGTCAAGTATCTTCAAGTCTTCGGAGACTCTGAGATTGTCTTCAAATAGGTATGTAACACTATACATTGCTTATCAGGTCATTTAAAACATTATCAATCTTTAGTACAAGATCTAACTGAGCATTTCATAGCATTTAATATTTCTTCAATCCCGAGACTCCAAAATGCAAGCGCAGACCTTTCGGCTAACGTAGCCTCTAAGCTTATTCCCTCCGAAGATTTTAGTCCAGATAGATTCTCAATAGAATTAATCTTTAGACCATCCATTCCTAACAACATTACAAATTGGAGAGTATTCAATGACGATCCTGATATCGTAAATTTCCTCACTTCTGAAGGATCCTACTCCAATCAAATAATTGACGAAGACCATCACGATCGACAAATACAACAAAATAGCACTGAAAATGCTATACCTAAATCGGTGGTTAAGTTAGAAGACTTATACGATTTGAAAAGTCGGTTTAAAAGGTCTACCAATTCAAAGCTTTAGAGTCCAACTCTGAACTACGAATTAGTAAACCTAGGAACCAATGATAAACCACAAAATGGTAACCTAGGCCTTAGCCTAGTCCCTAATCAAAACTAGCCTATATTTGTCTTTTGAGACAATATAAAAATGTTTTTTCCTGGAATTATAAAGAACTGAAGACATATGACACTTCTATCATCAGCATAGTATTCCTATGATCAATAACGAAAAACCTGTCCAACAGAAAATGAGAAAGATCCACCCCAATTTAGAAAATTAGATAAAAACTGAGCTAGATAAGTTATTAAAAGCTAGAATAATTTTCCCCGTTAGAAATTCCAAGTGGGTCTCCAATATGGTACTTGTTAGAAAGAAAAACGGAGATATTAGAATCTGTATCAATTTTCAGAATCTTAACAAAGCCTGTCAAAAAGACAATTTTCCTCTTCCACCTATGGAACAAATACTACAGGCAGTAGCAAGCTCAGAACTGATGACTTTTTTGGATGGATTTTTAGGATATAATCAAGTGCTGGTACGTCCTGATGATTAGTTGAAAACCACATTTAGAACTAAATAGGGCACATACGGATATCAGAAGATGCCATTTGGTTTGATTAATGTTGGCACTACATTTCAGAGAGCCATGGACATCACGTTCAAGGGTTTATTCAATAAGTCTGTAGTAATTTATTTGGATGATATAACAATGTATGACAAGAAGTGAAGCGACCATCTCAAAGACTTAAAACAAATCTTTCAACGATGTTTAAGGTATGGAATTTCACTTAACCAAAAGAAATTTTTTTGCATTAAGTGAAGGAAAACTTCTAGGATTCATAGTGTCAAAATCCGATATTCACATTGATCCTGACAAAATCGAAGAAAATTCTCAAATATCCGTACCTCATAATAAAAAGGCCATGCAATCTTTCCTTGGTCAAATCAATTTTGTAAAGAGATTTTTCCTAGATGTTTCACGTATTGTGTCTCCTTTGCAAAACATGATTAAAAATAATTCAAATTTTAAATGGGGTCAAGATGAACATGAAGCATTCAACCTGATCAAACAAGCTATTACTAATGCTCCATCTTTAGCAACCCCGAATTTTTTAGAATCTTTTATTTTATGCACATTTGCCTCAGATAAATCATATGTCACGATTCTAACTCAAGAAAATCAAGAAAAATCAGAAGCCCCAATTGCGTTTTTTAGCTCAAATTTATAAGGTGTTGAACTCAATTATTCAGACGTGGAGAAACAAGCCTATGCTATTTTCAAAGCAATCAAATATTTCAGAGCTTTCTTACTTAAAACCCATACTAAGATCATAGTACCATTTCCAGCGGTAAGAAATCTTCTAGTACAGAAGGATGTGGGTGAGAAAAGGGCCAATTGGATCACTGCTTTACAGGAATACGACCTTGAAATCAAACTAGCAAACATTGTAAGAGGTCAAGGCTTCTGCAAAATGTTGGCTACAGCATCGCAAATTTCTGAAATTTCATCTGAAGAGGTACAAATGTGTGAGGTAAGCCTAAACGATGCAGAATCATTGTATGCTGACATCATTTATTATCTTAAGAACGGGTATGCTCCATCACACCTGGATCACACTAAGAAAAGAAATCTGAGATTGAAAGCTAAACAATATCAGCTCATAAATGATATTCTTTTTAGAAAGAATTATGATTCTGTTCTTCTTAGATGTCTTGAAAAAACTGAAGCTGAAAAAGTATTGCAGGAACTCCATGACGGACCAGCAAGTGGACACTATGTTGGAGACGCTACTGCACATAAAATCTTACGTGCAGGATATTACTGGCCTACGTTGTTCAAAGACTCACACAGTTATGTGAGGAAATGTCAAGTCTGCCAAACTACTGTTGAAGACAAAAGAAACCATCCCTGCCACTACATCCCGTAAACATCGAGCAACCGTTCACTCAGTGGGGCTTGGACATAATAGGTGAGATCGTTCCTCACTCTTCTAAGCAGCATAGATACATCCTCATGGTAACAAATTATTTTACTAATTGGGTAGAAGCAGTTCCTCTCAAGACAACCAATTCTAAAAATATTATTGAATTCATAGATCAATTTATAATCACTATGTTTGGATTGCCATCGGCTTTAATGTTTGATAATGCATCATACTTTTCTGGAAATGCAATGACTGAATTCGCACTTAAAATAGGTTTCAAACTAAAATATTCGGCCAATTACTATCCGCAAGGTAATGGGTTAGCTGAGTCGACAAATAAAAACCTAATCAGGATTATTAAAATAACAGTTGACCAGAACCAGAAGAATTGGCATAAAGCTTTGGTAAATTCTTTATGGGCAAATAGAATAACGAAAAAAACTTTGATCGGCACTTCTCCCTTTAATTTAGTTTATGGGAAAGAAGTGGTTCTTCCAACTCACTTAGTCATTCCCTCCTTGTCTTTAATACAATACATTGATAAAGTACCTACTTCCTCCATACAACTAAGACAAATGGAAATAATTAAATTAGAAGAACAACGAGAACAAGCTAAGAAAACCCATGCTCATCATCAAGCACTAATAAAATCCTCTTTTGATTCAAGCATAATGACCCGATTTTTTTTTTCAAATGGGAGATTTAGTTTTAAAATGGGACGAGGCACATGAAGAAAAAGGAAAACATACGAAATTTCAAAAGATGTGGCTTGGTCCTTTTTAGATTGTTGAAGTCATAGGTCCATCAACGTTTGTCTTACAGGATTCAGCAGGTAGAAGGGATCATTTGCTTGTTAATGGACAAATCCTTAAAATATATTTTCCATAGAAGATTATTCTTCTATTTTGTAGAATAGTTTTTCTTTTCTTTTTTATAAATAAAAATAGTTGTAAATAGTTACTATAGGTATTCACGGAAAAGACAACAATTCTCTTTAAGATTTTGAGCTTTCAGCTTGTATAAATGGCAATTTTTTTTTTAGAATCTGATCTTTATTATTGACAGATACAGTTAAAAACTTTAGCCTAGATATGATACTAGTTTCAACTTCAAAAAATTTGACGAAAGCAACCTTTAGCAAAGAAATTGTTTTATATCAGCACAATGAAAGGTATCAATAATAAAATAAAGATTCTCTGTAAAACAGCTGTTTTCAAAATCTATTATTGTTGTCCAGAGCTTTCTTAAGGAAAACAATGAATTTCTCCCTGATTAAAGAAAAATTGCAGCATTTAGAGGAATAATCCAAGAAACACTATATCTTAAAGAATAAGAGGTCTCATCACGAGCCGGCTTATCATGATCACAGATATTATAACTTGCTAACTTTTCCAATACTGTCCATCAAAATAGGGCAATGACTCAAGATTGTTAATATCAAAAGACAAGGGGTCTCATCATGAGCCAGCTTGTTCAGCAATAGTGTAAATCAAGTGAATGACTGTGTCATAATTTGGCTACCAAACCAAGACATTGTTCTTTAAGAATAAAAAAGAAAATCAAAGAAAAAGTGTCAATGTGGGTTTTTCTTTGAAAGTTGTAGATCACCTTAACCAGGATAAAGGATCATTGTTGGGTAACAGGTAACCCTATCGAGGCTATGGACGCCTGCTAGTAGCAAAGGCTCTACCTAGTACAAACGAGCATATTTTAAAAAATTGGCACACAGAGAAAACTTTATTTTATCTTTACAAGACCAAGTAATGGTTGATGTAAATACAAAGACAAGCCTGAGGAAGCAAACAAATTAGAATAAAAAGAGGTTGAAACAAAATGTCATTGATAGGATAAGGCATAATGTACTCAATCTCTCCATAACAAAATTTAGATTTATGAAATTTTTTCTGTTTTGGAAGTTAAGATTCAATAAGAAAAGTAGAGATAATTGGTTCTTCCAAGTGAATCACCATTGTTGTGGCCACCAACAACCCTATTCCTTCTTTAGTATTAGCAATAACATAAAACAAGTGGGGACCGTTAGTAAAAAATTCAAAAAAAAACTATATTATACTCCTTGAAGATATATCGCATCGTGAGAAGAGAGTAGAACATTTCTTTATGAGCACAATACAAACTGCGAAAAAACGATGTGAACTTCATCGCATCGCATACATTAAGAAGCGCCCATAAATGAAGATCTTAAGAAATCTCTGATGGATGATATACGACATCGCATGTCGCAACATCGCATAAACAACACACAATGATTTAACACGATCTACGATCTTGCGATAAACGCAATGCTACAATGCTGCGATGCTACAATCTGCGATCTGCGATCTCACAATATTGACAAAATGCAATAACGCGATAACGTAATGCAAGTTGCAGAAATTGCCCATCGCAAATTTTCCTCGGCTCAGCATTCAAGAAAAGCTGTCAGTAAACCAAAAAATTGGATGCGCACCTTAAAGAAAATTAATGAATGTATGCCAAAGTGTTAATAAAGGATAGTTTTGTGTTTATCGAAGAGTCAGTTCACAATGGGTGGCATTATTTTATACACTCGTAGAGCTTAGAGCTTTCACGTCAATATTTATTGTCATTACTATTTTCTTTTGCGTGAACTGCAGGAATGAAAAACAGGAAACATCTAAAGAAAAAGGGAAAGCGTCAAAGCTCGAAGACAGAGACGAGATGCCCTCATCAACGGATACCACATGCAATGGAACTGCAGATTGCAGAGCATTTCTGAACAGATGCTGACATCAATAGCCGACTCAACACTCAGGGTCAAAAGCTCACAAAAGCAGCATGTTTACAAAAAATCCTAAAGCTTATACCCGGTAAAGGAAAAGGCGCTAAAGGCGAAAAACGCACCAGAAAGGCCCGGATCAAAGAACTGAGGCAGTTTTGAATGCACTAAGAAAATTGTTCAGAAAGCAAGGTCCCTAACTTGCTTAGTCATTCGCAAGTTCAGAAATCAAGATAGCAAAGGCAGAAGAAATTTGAGGGAAATTTTGGTCATTACCAAGTATATACGCAGTTAATTCACCCAGCCAAAGGATGATTCCCAAAAAAATATCTTCTAGTTTACTAAAAAATGGTGCCAGCGCTTGCCATTTCTATTTTCTTAACTCAAACAAAAGCGGAAGGAAACCAGCCGACTCTTCCCAGGCAAATGTTGAATGCTTGCAACATTAAGGAGCAAAAGCAGAAATAGCTAGGAATTAGATTCAATTTTTTAGAAATAAGTTTTCTTAGATAAAGGGCAGTCATTTAAACCGTATCTTAAATTTATGTAATTAAGTTATTTAGTTAGCAATATTTAAACCCTTCTCATGCATTTAGAGAAGGGTCCAAAAATTTGTCAAAAACTTGTCCTCAGAACATGCACTTTTGCACCCTCAGAGGAGGTTTTGATGAATGAACGGATCAAGATTTATTGATGTTTTTGTTTGGTATCTGATACTGATGTTTCACTTCTGTACTCTTAATAGATATTAGAACAAGGAGAGATAAATCATTGTTGCTTGAAGCTTATGAGTAGAACCAGTCATAAATGGTACTTTTATCTCTTGACCATTTCTACTTATATTCTTAAAGCAATATACAGTTTTTAGTTGTTTATATGTTATTACATGAATGTTTGTGTTACCATTTGGCACTTTTGTATGGTGGAGCGATTTATTTATGTTTAATGTGTGAATAACTTCTTATGCGATATGCTGTTCACAACTGTTTTTCCTAAATTTTTATGCAAAGTGGTTCATCTTAATTGATTTCCATTCTTATAATCGCTGAATGATCTTTATTATCAGTTATTATTTGAAATCTCTTTAGATCGCATAACAGAAGAATTACATCCCGGGTTAGCATAGATTAGATGTGCTGTTTTCATTAGATTACAATAGCATAGAGTTAGATTAAAGTAATTTAGATAGGAACTTTTAGATCAGCAACATACAATTTTGCACACACACACACCCTTAGATTGGGAAATTGGTCCCATTATCCCCAGTTGGACCTGCTATACCAAACGGATAAGGAGCTGCCAACCAAGGTTCGGATCGGGTGGGTATCCCCCTTGTTGTTGACCCGATTTTCGAGGCTTCATCAGAAGGTTTCGTTCTCCAAAAATTTCAATGAGTGATCGCGGTACACAATTTCTTAATGAGATGATTAGCATGAAGATAGAGGAATTACATGTCTACCATCAGAAGAGCATGCCATATCATCCGCACACTAATGGGAAGGTGGAAGAGTTTAATAAAATATTGGAGAGCGTGCTCACAAAGATTTACAATGCTCAAAGAAATGACTAGGATGTTTGCATCCCTGCGGTGCTATGGGCTTATATAACGACTTGCAAGAAGTTGACTGGACAAACATCATTCCGACTGGTTTATGGCATGGAAGTTGTGATGCCGATGGAGCACATTGTACTTAGTCTGTGCATAGTAGCATTCACAGGAATGGTGTATTGCGGAGCCCTGGAGGAGAGGCTGGCAACTAATAGAGATTGAAGAAGATATATTGCTAGCTAGATTCCATCAACAAGTTCAAATGGAGTGCGAAAAGGCATGGCATGATCGGCACATCAAACTCCACACCTTCAAGCTAAATAATGTAGTTCTATTATATGACAACAAGTTTGATAAATTTCCAAGAAAAATTTGGATGCATTGGTTGGGGCCATATGTCATAAAGGAGATTACTGATGGTGGAGCAGTTCAATTGGTAAAGTTGAATGGAGAACCATTCCTAAGGCGAGTGAATTGTATCCAATTGAAGCCATACACCATCGATCCAGCTAGATGACTACATTTTGGAAGCACAATTTTAGCGCTCCAGGAAGATGAAAGGAGGCACGGGACTATAAACTACAATGCCCAGGTTGGGGAGCTACACAATTAGGGAACTACACAAAATGAAGGAATGTCACAGTGTTAGTAGAAACATGCGGGAAGATGTGCTATCCAAGAAGGGATCGTGTAGGGTAGCTGGAAAGTGACTGTTATGGTCACTGTTCATGACTTGACAATGGGAAAATGGCTAAATGGAGTGGGGGTGACATTTAATTCATAATTTAAGGGTAAGATCTGTGAAAATATGCTGCCATTCCAGCATTTATGAATGAATTTTGGGGGGAACAGTTGGATTTGAATTCAAAAAAAGCTATAAATTACAAGTGGCTACCCAATGAAAAAAACTTGGCATTTTGAGAATTGAGGTGTTGAGCTCTCAGGTGCGTATGAACTGAGTACTTTGAAGCTTTGGTAGCGAGTTCATCATTTGAGAAGTTGCCAAAGGAGATGTAATAGTTGTTGTCTAGTATCATTATGATGCCTGCATGAACGGTGATCACTGGAAAAGCAATGGGAGTTGAGGGAATTGCCCCACAAGTAGAAATCACAACTAAGGGAACTACCCTGGAGGTTGCAAAAGTGCTTTAATCATCAAGGTCACCCAGGTTGAGGCCTATGCCAAGAAAAGAGGGTAAAAAAACAAAGGACAATCAAAAAGTGCCACAGTGATGCACGCATCGCCTAGAAAGCACCCATAGAAGGAAAATCCCACCGTGCAGGAGAAGGGAAAGCTAATTGACCTGGAGCCTAAAGAGGATGTTGAATAAATCCCTATGGATGACGAATACATTGACATGGGGGTAGAGGATGTTGACGTTTAAGGGTCCGACCCTATCTCTAAACTTCCCAAGTATATTCCTCTGCACAGAGGCAAGACAAAGGTTCCAAAGGACATTGCTGAAAGCAAGGTCAAACTACATACACCCTTGCTTCTAGACAAAATCACCTCTGAGGGACTGCGCCTAGGGTGTGTCCCTGATTTGAAATTGGAGAATTGGGATTTGGCTAATACGAAGCACTTTCCTCACTTAGGAACAAATCAACTCATGCACTGCATATACTATAAATACTCTAGTGTGACCACATTGTAGCCAAGGAAGTGGGCAAAAGGGGTGGATAAGATCGTTCTGTTAAACATGTTGTGGATACCACATTACAACCACACAACCATAACCATGATAGTAATAAAGAAGCTATTGTGCTTGGTGCACTATGGGTGCCTGTGGCTAGAGGATTCGGTCCTAAAGCAATAAATGATAAATTTAAGCTCACTAAGAAGCCGCATGGCTACTCAATCACTAGCATAACCAAACCCGTGATCAAGGTAGCCGCAAAGATCCTCGGAGGAAAGATTATGAGGAAGTGTAGTGCAGATGAAGTGTCAGCCCCAGTAGTGTCACTAACGGCCCAGTGGGGAGAGGGTGTCTAATTCAACTGGGCACGTTACCTCTCTATTGAGTTCCTCACGAACTTTACAAAGGCACAAGATCAAAGAAAAACATTTCACTATGCATGCTTGATGTTGTCCATAGTGTTGGTCATGTGGCAGTTACTAGAGGATAGTTAGTTTCCTCTAGTCGTGCAGGACCTACCAAAAGTAGCAAAGTTTTCTTTTCTCTGGGATATGAAGGACCCCCAAAGGGTCAAGGAAAACAAGGTCTTTTATATCTTGATGGAGATGAGTATTCACATGGACATCAACCACAAGTCACAGTTGTCACCAATAGTTTATGGTCAGCTAACAAAGTATACAGAGTTCAACGCAGACTTCCACCATGTCTCCATGAACACGCAGAAGGATCCTAAACAAAAGTGGTTTGACCTTCCATACCTGGCCATAGACAATGTGATTGCAGCGGTCCTCGACCGTTGGATGGCAGAATGGTGCATTGCTTCAGAATTCATAGTTGGGTCTAGCAAGTCTGCAGCATAGCGTAAAAAAGGAATAGGTCAGGCTAAAGATGGAACAAATGGAAAAGAAAAGGAAGAAGGAGATTAAAGATAAAACCAAGGCAGAGCACGCAGTCGTAAAGCAAACAGGAGGATAGCAAGAAGAGGAGGAGAGCAACTCCAATACAATTCATAAGTTGCCTTCCCCAGTGATAGAGGAGGATGAACAATAATCAGAGCAGGGAGGGGAAAACATAGAGACTATTCCATTCTTGGTTAAGTGCAATAGGGAACAAGATAAAATAGGGTGTGGAAGAAGTCCTAGGCCAGCAAGACTTCCCTCGACCCAATCACCTTGATTGAATGTGACTTGAACAATATTGGTGATGCGGTGAGGGATGCGACCACGAAATAGCTCTAGTAATTTGAGCAGCAATAAAAACATGTCTTGGGCGCCATTCAGATAGGTCTTCACGAGTTGTAGATCCAGGCGTCGTAGGTACAGACCAGTGTCGGACGGAGCAGTGCAGCATCAACTAGTTTGGTGCCTGGCACCTTAGAAGCAGCAGGGATGGTGTGCACACTGGATCCCTAGGCAATAGCGCTATTGGACGGAGCACTGACTATGGAAGCCAAAGTAGACAAGGCCACTATCAGCACCCTTAAGGAGGTTGGACTTAATTTGGCCATGCTTCCAAGTGAAGCCCTTCACACTTCATAGGATGGTGTGATCGCAAAAATTTGGGCCTGTGAACAGAGCACATTACATGTTATTAGTGAATAGAGGGTGAATAATGCTCATATTGTTGCACAGAAGAACTCTGTTATTGATCTCTTTAAGGCCATCATAGACAAGAATGAGCGCATGGCCAAGGTAGTGGCTAAGGCATGCTAGTCTAATGTGGAACTAGACATTCCTGAAGATGAGCCAGTGGATGTGCGAATTTGGAAGCTCGTTGCTGGAGTGCACTAAGTGAGGATAGAGTTGGAAAAGGTTTAGCTTGAACTAAACCTTAAGATTGCAAAACATACGTTGAAGTCCCAACCTTCAACTCCACATGAAGTTAGAGAGCAGCGCAAGGGAGGTATTGCAGACGTCATTGCAGTAATAGATAGTGCAATAAAGGACTGCACTTTCTCTTCGAGCAATCGCTCAAAGTAGTAACCAGCTTACAGGAGGATCCTAATGTGCAGAGGCTGGAAACAGAGGCACGGGAGCTGAAACAATGATATGATGAGGTTAAAGTGACAACGTGCATCATTACCATTACCCAAAGGCTAAAAAATCTATAGGAAGAAAAGGTGTTGAAAGAGCAGGTGGACACAGCATAGCACAAGGAAGCCTTATTGAACACTTGATTGAAGCCTTGGCTAGAAGAAGCATATGTTCTCACGGCCACCATTAAAGGAAAATTGGCTATTTTACACAAAACACAATAGGAGGTATAGGTAGATGGCACAGGTCTAGCGATGAAGTAGCTAGTCGAGTAGATGAAGCAGCCAGAAACACAATGCACCGCTAAAGTCGCAATGGTACAAGTGGAGTTTCAAGGTCTTCATGATAGGATCTTTGTGCTAGCAAAGTGACTCGAGGGCGAGTCCCCAAATTTGTGTTGGGGGCCTGTTTGGAACAGGTCCTGTAGGGTCAATTTTGAGGTTAAAAGTGCAAGTGTTGGGGCTAAATGCCCAAGTTCTGTTTAAAGAATGTGAAGTCTTAGCATTTTGTTTCCATGGAGCATGAAGATGTAAAGAGTTACTAAGGGTTTTATTTCCTTCTTTTGTATAACTCATGTTAGCTTTAGAGATCTACCCATGGTTCACGAACCATGGGATTCTATAAAAAGGGAGTCTTAAAAGATTCTGAGGGAGTATTTAGTGGAGTAGCTTTCATGTTATGTTTTATTTATGGGTCTATGAGAGCTAAGAGTGGAGAGTCTTAGTGTAGGAATAGGCTCTGCAAGTGAGTGCGAAGAGGCCTATGGTACAAGTCTAAAGCTGAGTGTGTAGACCCTTGCAATTGTGTGCACAAGGTAGTCAGAGTCTGTACTGGAAATCTAGATTATTAATAAAGAGGAATATTCTACAATTATCTATGTATGCGTTACTTTACTTTTGTTATGAATTTTGCAATTATGTTATGCTGAATATTGGAGTATGAAATAATTCTATATTGATGCATGAATCTATGTATTTTACTTTGTCATATGAGCACAAGTAGGAATATCTATTTATGTGAAGATAACCATAATGCATGTTAAAGTAACCAATACTTAAGCAAATCTAGGTAGATATAGAAGTAAGAGTAATTATAGGGGCACATAAGTGCTTGATCTATCTATTTAGGGCCCATGAAATATGACCAAAGACTTTTGGTAAGGCTTCGAGGACGAATAAAAGTACTTTTATAAGCCCTAAATGGCTTATCTAGCTCTGTGAAGGAAGGTTAGGGCAAATAACCGAAATCACAACCATCTCACGATGTGGAAACTTGGTTCTTGCATCCCCTCATACTGCTTTGGGTGAGACTTTAGTCCACGCTCCATGAATTGATGCCAAAAGCGCCAGTAGTGTAGTGATTTTCTTGGTTTCTTAACACTGAATCTAGGTCAGGGCCCATCAAGCTAACATATTAGCCAATGGGTGATGTCATGTGCATTGGAAATCGATGGCATGACCAAAATATCTCACTTTAATGTGTTTCCATTGGGTGGGTATGCAATTTTTTTTGGGTATGGAATGGTTGTATATGCATCGGACAAAGGTGGATTGCTATGAAAAGGAAATAGAGTGCTTAAACGATCAAGGAACTAAGAGAGTATTACAAGGCAAGAAAAATATTGTATCAGTGAGGTTGATTATATGCATGCAAGTCAAATATAGTTGTAGGAAGGGATGCATGATGTTTGTAGTCTAAGTTTCCAAAAATGAGGAAACCGATAGAGTAACAGAGGATGAGGAAGTTAATTTTATCTTAAGGTACCCTATCTTGCCACAATATGAGGATGTATTTCCAGCAAAGGTTCATAGATTTCCCCCTCATAGAGAGATATATTTCTCTATCGAGTTGATACCTAAAGAAACACCAGCATGTAAGGCCCCATATAGAATGAGCACCCCTAAGTTGGTTGAACTGAAATTGCAGCAGAAAGAAATGTTGTAGAAAGTATACATAAGGCAAAGTGTGTCTCCTGAGGGAGCATCGGTATTATTTGTGAAAAATAAAGATAGAACCCTAATACTATGCATTCATTATATAAAATTGAACAAGGTATGGGAGGAGTATCTTCCACATATGGAATTTTCATACAATAATGGGTGCCAAGAATCCATAAGGATGAGCCCCTTTGAAGCATTATATGGCAGGAAATGAAATAATTCTATTAGTTAGAGTGATCTAGTTAATAGAGTTCATGTAGGCCTTGATATGCTTAAAGATGTGCAACAACAAGTTCAGATCATAAGGAAAAATCTAAACATGGCACAGGATAGATAGAAGAGCTATACTGACAAGCATAGGATCCATAAGGAGTTCCAAGTCGGGGAACACATTTATCTGAGGGTTACGCCCAAAATGGGTTCCTTGAGGGAAGGGACATGTGCCAAGCTGGCACCACAATATTTTGGGCCATTTTAAATACTTGAAAGGACAAGAATAATAGCATATAGACTGGCATTACCTCCATTAGTTAGAGTTCATGACGTTTTTCATGTTTCTTTACTTAAAAAGTATGTAAATGATTCTAATCATGTGATTGACTAGTCTTTTTTGTGGGTGGAACCGGACAGAGAGTCCCAACCTGAGAGGGGGAGTTTAATGCTCTGGAACCAATCTATAGAGCAACTCAAGGTGCAATGAGAGCACTTTGGGCTAGAAGAGGCCACGTGGGAAATGGCTGATGCCATGAAGTTTGGTTACCATTTCTTGTTTGATGGTTAAAACAAGTATGTATAATTGTGAATATTGTATAGAGCTATGTGTATAAATCTCCATAAAAATAAGGTGTTGCATTTTGATTCCATGATTATACATGGGAAATTGAACAGAGAGGACAATGCTCCCTCAAGGAGGAGGGGACTATGATAGCACAACTCGAATTTCTCATGCAAGTGGAATCACAAACACATTGTAAATATCGTACAACCAATTGAAATAAAAATGGAGATTGATTCAGAGGACACAAACTATAGAGTTGGTAAGGGAGTTTTTTGCCTAGGACGTCATGGTTTGTTGTGCAAGGGTGAAACCTAAACCACATGACAGCCATTAACTACGGCTGGTGTGGGAATTGAAGAGAGAGCTCTTGAAATTAAATGAGCAGAGAAAAGGGGAATGCAGACCCATATTTTCTTGGGAAGAAACCACAAGAAAGAAAGGACAAGAATTTATGAAGGGACGGTGCACTTTCGAGTAGGAAGGATGCAACAATAATGGTTGCCAAGGAATATACCAAGAAAAAGTGAGATGTGAAAGAAAAAGAGAGGAATTTTTAGAGGAACCAAAAAAACAAAGAGGAGAATGATAAAAAGGTGGAGTAGAGGAAGACTTCAGTGCAAGCTCTATGTATGTAGCATTGAACATAATAGAAGAGAAGAGATGGTGATTGGATCTCGATCCCTGAAGGTTGTGGGTTGAAATTCTAGTCTTTGGAGCCCTATAAAAGATTGGCTTCACTAGAGGCTGTGAATTTAGATAGAATCCCTACAGCCGTGTAACAACCTGGGTCCTTAGAGGTTGTGGGTTGAGACAGAGGTCTCTGGAGACCTGTAATAGCTCGGATCCCTAGAGGTTGTGGTTTGGGATAGAATCTCTAGAGCCCTATAACAACTTGGTTCCTCTGAAGGTTTTTGTTTGAGATAGAAAACTATAGAGCCCTCTAATAGCTTGGGTAGAGGCCATCCTAAAGAAGAAGTTGAGGAATACTAGAATGAAGACCAATGGTTAAAACCCAGATGTTACAATGGATTTTGTACACCCTAGAAGGGGGTGAATCACTATGTGAACACCTAGGGGTGAGGTTAGGCACCTATAGACTCTTTGTGTTGACCAAGTAAGAAATTACTACTTGGTTGGATTGAGGAGGGAAGTCTTTTGGAGTCTTGGAATCACTGGAAATTTGGTGTGTTAGACCCTAAAGTAAGAATCCCCACAGACACTACAATTTAGCTCGAGGGTGATAATTGCAAGTAAGTGTGGATGCAACTTTCTATGGTTAGGTGGAGAGTACTTGTTCTAGACTCAGCTGCCTTGCATATTCCAAGATAAGTAACTCTGTATATTTTTAACCTTTGGATGAATGACGTTATTTTGCTAAGGATATTGGTTTTGAATTAGAGACTACATTGTGTTGATGGAACTTGTATATGTGTTACATTCTCTATGGCATATGTTAAAGTAATTTGTATCCATATGTGTATGAATTGAATGTACACATGAACATGAAAGAAAGACAAAAGTGAAATATGTCTAACAACTTGTAACAACAAGCATGAAATATTTTGCACATCAAAGTATAATAATCACATGTTAACTAATACCAAGTCATAATATAGTATCATTCCATGAAAGATTGGATTAATGCTTGAAAAATAGTTGATTTTGAGATCATTTTATTAATATAATTTTACATAAGATACCTTCCGCATAGCAAGGTTTATATTCACTTGTGAGTCATCTGTGGTCGCATTACAAGCTATTGTGTTTCTCGATGAGCATGACCTTAACATCAAAAGGATTTTTTCCCTCGTATCAGGCAAACCACCAACTTTACCCAAATGACCTCAAACCTTGCATTTTTAGTAGGTTGTATATATATTGTTGGCATCGTAAAGTGGCGACCGACACACTAGAAGGCTTGCGTATCAGCAAGGAGTTGTATGCAGGCCCAACACAAGGTATGGCACTATCGTCATGTGGAAGTCGATCTTGGAACCTCCCTGGAGTCTGTGCGAAGTCCATGGTAATAATCCATGCAATAGTGCCTATGCCTCCATGGCGGAATTCCCTTCCTATGGGATGGGAAGATTCACATGCCAGGAACTCATGGGAGAACCTATCACTCAATCTCGAGAGGAATAACATTGTAAATCACCCTAAGAAACCAAGAGAATTCTAGAGAACGTGTAAAACACATCTAGAGGTATACCAAACTCCTGAGGAAAATCCATAACTAGAAATTCTAGTTCAAAGAATTCTAAATAGTGGTAGAACTTGTATGCAGGAGGGCCATCAAGCTCTTTATCTAAGGCACTACGCAATGCAAATTCAGAAGCCTTCAATTGATTCATGGTAGGAAAGAGTAGGAATTTATTGTTGTGTCTTAAAGGAATGAGGCCCTGAACTTATAGAAGAATTAGGCCCACATTATCCTTAGAATCTTAAAAAACCCTAGTCAAAGAGATTTTTGATTGGTAGAGTGATATTCCATTCATGAGACTAGTCAGTATGACATGGAAGAAGGTCATAGAGAGGGAAGTCAGAAGGTAATTTAAACTAAGAGTTAGCAATGGATTGATTGAAGAGAATTAGGTTTATGTTAGGAGATGGTGAAGGGATTTTTTTCATTACTCGGGACATTAGGTGTGGGATGGTTGTCGTGAAGGGGTCACCCTAGAAGATCGAAATGTCGAAACCCAGGGAAGCTGTGAAAAAATCTCTTCATTGGGTCTCAGGTTTGAGGTTTCGATCACTAAGTAGGGACTCAGTATGAGTCCAATTCCTAACATATTTCCCCTTCACGTGGAGGAAAGAGTGGCATGAAGTCCTAAGGAAAAGTAGCAAGTAGGTGGGCATTTGGGGTGCCCTAACAAGCCACTTACGGATGACATGTGAAAACTTTTGATGGTGGCATGGGGAACAGTCAATATCAGTCAACAATGGTCAAATCCTAGAGTTTAGATATCCTATAAGGATGGAATGTCCTGGGAAAATCCTAGATTGTTATTTGATGGAACGGGGGTTGACAAAAGCCTTTGTTCCTAAGGTTGTTACCCAAAACTAATTAGATAGGGGTACCAGAGTGCTGGGGACAAGAGAACCCACAACAGACGATGTAAAGATATGATGTGGTCATTAGTCAGGAAGTGGTGGACTATCATTCGAACCTCAATGCACCACGAGGTCCCAGAAAGGTGACATGTCAGCTAGGTAGGTGAATTTCAGGGGGAGCTGAATGTTCATGGAGCTGAGAGGCCTCAAAGAAGTGCATAATCTATATATATATTATATATAGTATATGATATATTATATATATATATATATATATATTATATATATATATTATATATATATATATATATATATATATATATATAAATATATAGATGGCTTAATTAGGCCTAACCCAGGTTCAACAATGTTTAGCCAGACAAATCCCGACACTACCAGCCCTTTCAGCAACATTCCATGGAGCGCGGACTGAATTCTCACCCGAGGTAGTATGGGAGGGTGCTGCAATCAAGTTTCTACACCCTAGGAATGTCTTGATGTGATCTAGGGGTGCACGGATCAATCTTACATGCTGCGTTACTTCCATGCAGCTGTATTTTCAGAGTAACTACCTTGGTCAAGCGCGAATGCAATTTACCATTTTCTGTGCCTAATATTACTATAGATCTTGTGTTAACTCACGAAGGCATGGTACTTTCAATTACCATTTAACATAAATAGACCTGCGCATAATCATAATTCATGAACAGATGCATAAACAAGAATCTAGAGCAGATACAATATTTCAAAACCAACTTATCTTTATTAATGCCTTTATCCAGTTATAATCCACTTCCTGCCCTGTGCACACAGCTGTAGGGGTTTGTGCACTCAATTGTGAATTCTAAACTAGCCTCCGTGCACATAGCTGCAGAGCCTCTATCTCCTATTACAACCCAAACTTTGGACTTATAGACTCAGATCGACTATCACCTTCAGATGCCCATATTACTTCTTACATTACCAAAAACTGCCTTTTTACACTTAGAGCCTCACTCTTAATTATACATTTCCATGGTCCGGTAGGTCATCACATTCTAGATTACTTTACAATATTTTAGGGTGGACTACCCTTAGACTTGAACCATTACAATTCGTGCTCTGTGCACTTCACAGATCTTTTACAATACCTATACCCAAGAATGTGAGCTTTAAGCCCCAAAATCATTACGTGGGGGATCTGCTACCCAGGAGGCCCCCAACACAATCACCATGACTCATCCCGAGTCACCTAGTTGGTGTAGTAATCTTTTCATGAAGTTCATCTAGTAATCTCTATGCTTCGCCCATGTCCACAGAACATTCCTCCGCTCTCTGTTGTATCCATTGTACGTGTATCTCCGATGTTTCGTTAGTAGGTGTAAGTCCTTTCTTGAGTGCATATACAACCTGCATGTGTGCCAGCTTTCCCCCAATCTTTTCGGTGATTGTGAATGCTTCCTTGAGCAAAAGGTTGGATGTGTTCTTTAAGCACTGTTTCTTTCTGGCGTGCGGCGTCCGCCTGGGCTTTTAGAGCCTGGGCCTCCTCCTTCTTAGCCAACTGCTAAGTAAGGGCGACCGTCTGCGCTATCCCCCTAATATTGTTATAAGCTTGCCACAACTCCCACACTTCTGTCTCTATCTGTTGGATCATCGAATCTTCCTGTAGTGAGCTAAGAGTGACAAGTGACTAGTCTAGCAAGCCAATGCATTCCTATATGGCATGATCTATTGTTTCTAACCCTGCTTGAATAGCTTTGTGTCGCTACTCGCAAACCTCCAGTGGTGTCGAGGGATGTGCCTTCAACCTTAGTTCTACAAACTGTAAGTCAAGTCCAACTAGATCCTCGTGGCTTCCTCCTTTGCCTCACGGAATCCACTAGCCAATTTGTGAATCTGTATGCCTATGGGTATGTCTGGTGCAGTCTCGTGCTTGGGGTCATGGTGACATGATTCCTTGATGGTTTGTTCTAACTTTTGAATCTATGATACTGCTTCATCGCATTGGAGGCTCAGTTTCTCAATATTGATTTGTTGTTCACTGAGCATCTATACTACACGTCCTTCCCTTGCACGTAGATCTGTCATCGATCCATCCTGTAACTGATATAGTATTTCTCATGGGAGGGTAGCAAAGTTTAATAAAAGTCCCTTGAGCTAGCTTATTGCAGCTCTATCCTCTGCATTATCTACTGTTAGTGCTCCTTCCGATAGTGCGACAGTGTTAGCCATTTTGGCCCATAGAAATTGCTCAGTTGCTAATGTACCTATAGCCCCATAAGTGGCTACCCTTCCCTATTGTTATATGGGAATAGTGTCCACACGGATGCTTCTATTCCCACTAAGATGGGTGGCTATCTTAGAAACAAACAATTAAATTCTACTATTGATTCCTTTTATGAAGATAGGTGAGAAGAGAACCAAGAGGGCCAACTTGAGTCTTGCGCTCGATTCCCTCTCCTTCTTGATAGAGTTTTGCTGCTCGCTCTTTGTCTGCTCAGCTTCAAAAGGACCTATAGAATCACAACAGCATACTATTATGCAAGAAACAAGGATCTAAATTCATAAATAATGCAGGATCAGATGTACATTAACCATATACAAGCATATATAAACAAGTACACCAAGATATGAAAGGAAACGAGAATAGATTTTTTCAGATAAAAAGTAGCAAGAGGATTACAACCATGAGCAGCTCTGGCCCAGCATCATCCTCTAGCTAAGAAGCCCTTCTTTCACCTCAAGCAAAACAAAATCACCCAACACTATGAATGTACACCAGAATACCAACAACACTTCTCTATAAGTTACAAAATTCCAGCCCCTAGATCTCTGTGATGAGGGATCCATATATAGATGATTATAGAGAGGTGAGTCATATTTTGGGATCTTGATTAGTGTCTTCTCTATGATAGTTCCTGCTTTCACTTGGAGAATGAAGATCTCTTACTCATCCTTGGTCGAAAATGGAGTGGCAAGTGTCAGAGGGGAAGCTTCTGGAAGATTCCATGATCTTCCACCTCTCATTTTGGTCCCTGCCATTTGTCCATTCCCGACCATCGCACCCTATAGAGGAGAAAAAAAGTATGCATCGCACCCTCTACATGGAGCTTTCAGTATGGTCTAGTTTTGACCATTTATGAGCAGTTTTCAGTGGAGAACGTCTGGGAGATGATGTAATCAGTTGACCTTATTCCTTTCGATAGTAAAGCAACCCTTTTAGGGACTTAAGAGCCCTCCGTTTATGGACATTTGTGATTGTGGTTGAAGTGCCCAAAAATTTCTATAACAGTTGCCCCTTAAAGCATGAGGTCGTTAATCATTTTTTATTTCGGGTGAAATGTTTTACTATTAGGATCTGAAGTTTTTCTGAGCTGGGAGGTGACCTGTAATAAGATACAATACAATACATTATATGACAACATTTTTTCATGATCTAGCTGAGGCGGGCATTCCCATGCTCAGCTTTATAAACTCATTTTCATGTACATAGGACAGATGATCGTCTGTGTGACATATTGATGATATGGACAGATCATCCTTTGATTTGGATGATCATCTGCTGAGCAATGATGTGCACTGGCTGTTTTTATATTCCTGAATATATCGCAGTCCAGATGGATGAAACTAGATCCGAGGTCTTCAACCTCGGCCAATCTTCACTCAGACTACAAGTCGATCCATGTGAAAAATGTTTTGGAGTCAAACATGGAAAGACATCGCCTGATTACCAGCCAATGATGTAAGCTATTAATAGGCACGAGAGGAATCACCAATAATGACAATGACCCTCAAGGTACTACAGTACAATCTACATGGTGTGAAAAAGGGACTTGGCATCGAACACCATGCAAAATATCTCAGTCGAAGGTCATTGATGTAAACTTGTCGCCAAAAGTGAGAAACTTGCCATTGAGGCATGCAAGCTTGAAAGTACTGAAAGGGTTGTTCCTAAGTCAACTTCTTGGATAATGAGCTGATGTCGACAAGAAGCAACCCATTGTAGGAGGGCCTTAATGAATCCCACATCAACGACACGGAACGAAGAAAATGATTTTGGAGGTGAAAACAAACTGACGATATGAGGGTTCAGGGTGGTGGTCATGAATGAATGAAGCATGAATGAATTGTAGTGGGTGAGACTTAGGTGAATTGTCTAAATGACTTCCCTTGAACATATCGGCGACACTCACGATGGATTGGTAGCGTTAACCCCACAGATGGATGGTGTGAACCAATGGTGAGTACCAGTGGACGGAACAACCCAACCTGTCATGGATGCGGAAGGAAAGTGTCATGTTCAAGAGCGACTTGCTACCAATAAAGTTTCTTCTTGTTTTCTTCCCAATTTTCCCCAATCATTGCTGACCAGTACCTCTTTATTTTTGTCAAGCTTGAGGAGGATAACATATGCTTGTTCTATAATCCGCACTTTAGGAAAACTTGTCGCTATATTTTAGCGAGCCTAGCAACAGTGAAACTCGTTCTCGTCCTGTTGGATGAGTTTGTCACTATTTAGTTTAACGAGTTTAACAAAAAAGATAACTCAGTCTCTTTCAATTTTAGAGAGTCTGAAAGAAACGGAAAGAAGACTCTAAAGATTCTTTTTCGTTGTATAATCCCTTAAGTCTGAAAAAGCGTAGAATATTACAAAAGGGATAAATTTTCGATAGTTTTAACGAGCCGAACAAGACAAGCGCTCGATCTTTTTGTGAAATAATCCCTCAGGTCCAAAAAGATTAAAATCTAAAGGAGGGATAGCACTTCTAATGCCTTTTAACGAGCTGGAGCGGCCAATCGCTCGGCAATCTTTTCATATTTTACGAGTCAGGTGAAAAAATCTTAAAGAGGACTCGTCTTCGAGGAACGAGTGATGGTTTCGGGTAGCAGGTGATTCCAGGTAAGTTTTGGAATTTTCCAATCAC
The DNA here is from genome assembly GCA_000404065.3 of Pinus taeda. Lineage (NCBI taxonomy): Eukaryota > Viridiplantae > Streptophyta > Pinopsida > Pinales > Pinaceae > Pinus > Pinus taeda. The sequence goes on from APFE030961019.1 coordinate 37,600, forward strand.
GGTAGTGTTACAAGGATGGCTAGCAGAATCACTCTTCGTAGATGTTCCTCGAAGGGGTAGACAATCATATGGGGGTGAATGATCAGCTAAAAACAGAGTGGAGTGTAGGAATTTACAGGGTAAGTTCCTTAGACAGAACACCAAAAGGAAATCGCTCACAAACAGATAACAGATCAATACACCAGTATTTTGACGTGGTTAAACGCGGGGGAGAAACACTTGCTCATGACTTATGTTTATTTTTTAACGAGCATGAACTATGCACTAAAACTGCTCGTGGAGAGTTTATTTTTTAACGAGCTTGAACTCTACGACAACATTTCTCGCTAGTTGTATGATGAAAATGTGTCATTTCAAGATGCTATTTTTAAGTGGCTTACATCTCTAAAGCTTTGCCACAGATCCTTTCTTTATGCAAGTTAGGAAACGACTAGCCTTACGGGTTTAAACGGTTAGAGGTCCTACAAATTTAAAAAATAAATAACCGCTCTTCACTTGCACACGGAAAGGTTTGCATGTCCCCAGGTATAGCGGAGCAGAGTTTCCAGGTTACCCATCAATTTGCAGACAAAACATTTGTTTTATCAGGAAAGGCCTACCTTCTAACGGCGGTATCTTATCCGGTCTAATTCCCTTTTCCTAGACGGACGGGTATCAAACTAGTCATATATCCTTCACCGAAACCTACCCTATACCCAGAGTTTTCCTGCCGAAGCATACCAGGGTGCATGCCCCCTGGGTTTCAGTCACATCTTCCTGAATCACTCGCGCTCATCAGGTGGACAGACTGGAGACCGATGAGAAATTTCTTGCATGAAAAGACCATTCAGGGATGGCATTTGACTATTTGCAATGTGTGAACCAGGGAATGACATTTGGTCTACGAGCTTGACCATTCTACCTTCGTGCAGAAAACACATTACTCTAAAGAGTGAGGAGATGACGGCTCCCATGCAATAAATATAGTCGCGTCCAAGGAGTAGATTGTAATCTAAAGGTCCTTAAACTACCATAACGTTCATGTGAACAGGTTTCCTTCTCAAAGTAATGGACACATTTGGAAGGATCCCTAAAGGTCGACTGGTTCCCTTGTCGAAGCCTATTAGATTTCTCATTTCAAGCAAAAGTGGTGGCGAACCAAGCGCTTTCCAAGAAGTTGAGGAAAGGATACTCACAGAAGCCCCTTCATCGATGATGGTACCAACCATGACCATTCTGTAAGCTTGTATAATAATTCTGAATGGTACACTGGCTGGTAAGCAGGGTCTGCCTAGTAGGTTCGAGTCGAAGGAAACCACTAGGTTGCTTGGTGGTGGGACCGAATAGACGGTCAGGTAGGACTCTGATGAAATTCCTTCCTGCGGTAAAGGAACGGGAGGACTGCCCCCAAGCTCATCGGAGTCAGTGTTGATGAAGAGAATTTGAACGGTGTTGTTCTCTTTCTCTTCATTCACGATATCGTTCGAGGATGAACATTCCGAAGGCAATACCGAGTCAACTGCCGTAAGAAACCTTTGACTTTCGTCTGGTATGGATTCCGAAGGTTCATTTTCAACGATAGGTGCTTCGGCTGACCACAAGGATGGACTAGCCGGATTTTCAACTGGTGGAGGACTCGGCAAGAGTTTGTGATATCCGGGAGGAAGTTGTAATGGTGAAACCGGACAATTATCTAAAACTCTTTTACCCTCTTCAAGGAAGAGACAACGGTGGATGGCATGATCACCTTCACACAACTTACAAGGAATTTTAGGATTCCTTCTTTGTCCATGTGCTTCACTTTCACTGGTCGACGGTGAGCATTCGACATGGTCACCAGAGGTTGATGCTACCAGGTGGTGCAAACGAGGAGACCAGTCCCTTAAGATCTGAGGGATGCAGGGACAATCTCGGTGATAGTGGTCTCCATTGCAGATGACACAAGGAGATTTAGGTTTTGACTGTGCGGTGTGTGGATTTTCGCTAGATGATACTTGGTTGTTCCCTTTCGATTTTGGTTCCTTTCTCTTCTTTTCCCTTTTTTCTTTCTACTTCTTCTTCTTCTCAGTTACTTGACTTTTAGCTTTATCGGCTTTGTCAAGCGAAGAGGGAGGAGGAGAAGGAGAATCAGATGAAGTAGAAGGTTGGGAAGAAACTCTAGTGTCGTCTAGTTACTGGTTAGACTGTTTAGGAATTGTGGGATTCTGAACGACAGAGGTAGAGAAGAGCCAGACTGGAAAACCAATTGTCAATCCTGGAAGTGACAAAGTGGCCATATGGGGTGGACCAACATCTCCCCGAGATAGGAAGGGACTAGGATTTCCTTCACAGGGAAATCCTTGGTTGTTAGACTCCATTTTCTCAACCTGAAGATCAACGAGGGAATTTGTGACGTTATTCCAATTTAAAATAAATTTTTAGACGCTTGGACACAACTTCTTTTTTCAATTTTAAAGAGTCGAGAGAAAACAAAAGATGACTCTAGTCGCATTCAATTCTTATTGAGCTTGAAGTGACAAGCGCTCAGAGGACCTTTTCCGTTAAGGAGTTTGAAAGGAGCAAAATGGACTTCTCTGGAGATCTAGGCAGAGAGGATTACCAAACCAATCGTAAAAATGCAGAATACTTTTTACGGTACGACAGTCAGTCTTCTCGAATGCTGTGTTTGGTGCATTACAATCGATAGGGCGCTAGACACAGCTTCCTAAGGATAAAGGATGCAGCCTATAGTGGTCTCCCAATATATACGCGATGGTACGTGGGAGCACAAGTCTGTACTGGAAATTATCATCTCAGAGTGGAGGAATCACCCAACCAGCACTGAAAGCAACAGTTACCAGGTTTTACGACGCCGGAATACGTCTCTAGCCTAGACCTCTAGATGTTGCGTTAAGTTCCAAAGCATTGTTAGATTCATTGAGATTTATTTTAAGTTGATCTTGTTTAGTAGTTTTCCTTTCAGGTTCACCATGTGATGTATGTGAAATTCCTAAATGCAGTCTAAGATGATAAATAGATGTTTTATCTTCTTTCAGCAATGAAAATCCTAGCTACTAAGGGGAAGAAAGTCAAGCATCTTTTCTTCATAGGGCACAAAGCACACGCTAATATGCACATTCCTAAATCAAGTCAAGAATTCAAGATGCAGATGCACATGCATGTATTGGTTTTCAGTTCCCTTAATGTGTAAATGACAATAAGAAAACTATGTGCAAAATTGAAATACTTTTAAAGCGACTGTACTCAACAAAATTTCTTTTTCAAAACGAAGTGAAAATGAGAGAGACACTTTGCGATTTTGAAATGGAAATTGCTTTTCGACACTTTAAAAATAGTAAATCAAGTATTATTTAATGATAACCATATAATCAACTATCTAAAACAATGTGATTGCTTTCTAAAACTGAAAACGACAGCTACGACACTTTCAGATCTAGAGACAACAGTTTGACTATGTTATTTTTTGCAAAAGAGAACTAAAACGATTCGCAATACATAAAAACGTTTATAGTTCTTTGCACTAAGGAGGTGGAATAATGCAAGAGAAGGGAGTATTCACAGAAGCACACTAATTACAGACAACAAAAACTCTTGAATAAGACTAAAAACAGTGAGAAAAATCCACAGTTGGAAGGTAAAATCAGTCCTCCCTGACCATCGCACCTGTTACACAGTGAACTCAGTATGCAGCGCAGTTACTCCATTCGGGAAGTGTGATGCCTACAGGCTGCCTTGAAGGCAGGGTGTGATGGTTACTGTGTGAGACTCTGAACGCGACTTCACTCATAGTTTGTAGTTTAGTTCAGGTGTTTAAGCTGAATAAGTACATATCAATGTATGTAAAAACACAGGGGTGATTTTAGGGGTTACTGAAGCCACTACTTAGGGCAATTAGATTGCTTGCAGATCTATTGTTTAATTTATAAACAAAAACCTAGAGATTGACTGAAGCAGCATTGATCTACTTTTCATTCTTATAACGAATGCAGTTCGAAGGCTAGCTGGCTTGACTTCAAGCTCCGTCTATATGTTTATAAAAGAAACAAGGATAGATAGGCTAACAAGTAATCTAGTCGCTCCCCAACGGAGTCGCCATTTTGTTATACGAGAATATTGTCCATACGAATGCTGCTATTCCCACTAAGATGTGTGGCTATCTTAGAAACAAACAATCAAAGTCTATTGTTGATTCCTTTTATGAAAATAGATGAGAGGAGAACCAAGAGGGCCAACCTAAGTCTTGCGCTCGATTCCCTCTCCTTCTTGATAGATTTTTGCTGCTCGCTCTTCGTCTACTCAGCTTCAAAAGGACCTGTAGAATCATAGAAACATACTACTATGCAAGAAACAAGGATCTAAATTCACAAATAATGTAGGATCAAATGTACATTAACCATATACAAGCATATATAAACTAGTACACCAGGATATGGAAGGAAACAAGAATAGTTTTATTCAGATAAAAGTAGCAAGAGGATTACAACCATGAACAGCGCTGACCCAGCATCATCCTCCAGCTAAGAAGCCCTTCTTTCACCTCAAGCAAAGCAAAATCACCCAACACTGTGAATGTACACAAGAATACTGACAACACTTCTCTATAGATTACAAAATTCCAGCCTTCGGATCTCTGTGATGAGGGATCCATATATAGATGATTACAGAGAGGTGAGTCATCTTTTGGGATCTTGATTAGTGTCTTCTCTTTGATATTTCTTGCTTCCACTTGGAGAATGAAGATCTCTTACTCATCCCTGGTCGAAAATGGAGTGGCAAGTGTCAGAGGGGAAGCTTTTGGAAGATTCCATGATCTTCCACCTCACAGTTTGGTCCCTGCCATTTGTCCATTCCCGACCATCGCACCCTATAGAGGAGAAAAACAGTATGCATCACACCCTGTACATTGGAAGGTGATATGCATCGCACCCCTTGCATGGAGCTTTCAGTATGGTCTAGTTTTGACCATTTATGAGCAGTTTTCAGTGGAGAACTTCTGGGAGATGATGTAATCAGTTGAACTTGTTCCTTTAGGCAGTGAAGCAACCCTTTTAGGGACTTAAGAGCCCTCAGTTTATGGAAATTTTTGATTGGGGTTGAAGTGCCAAAAAAATTATATAACAAGATTCCAGCCACTTTCTCCGTCCGGGCAATTCCTCCGCCTCCTTAGACGACTCCTAAATCCAGCCACTCAGATGCAGAGGTTGGTAAGCAAGGAGCAAATTTAATCCATTTAAGCATGCCACTTATGCTAATTGGTGTTTTGTAGAGTTTTAGTGTTTGGTGTTAGGATAGCGTACGTATATTAAGTTAATTATTGAATAATATTATATATATATATATATATATAATATATATATATATATAATTATATATATATTTATATATATAAGAATATTATATGATATCCTTTTATTGAGATAGATATTAAGGAATATTAGTCTTTATTATTGAATAAATTATGAGGTGTATGTTTGAGATTTTACTTTATGACTATATTTTAAATATTTATTTATATTAATAAATTAAAGGTTTGGATTTATTCTCAAAGTATATTATATATATAGTTTTTTTTCAATTAAATCTGGTTTAATAAAAAAAGAATGTTCATATATATAAGTGTCATTTGAATTGGTCTATATTTATTTTTGCATGTGGTTATTGATTAGACTTGGTATTTAATTTGTAATAAATCTATTTATCAATTAAAAATCACTATTGGTTAAAGTGATGTAAATTCCATAGTTAACAAGCTATTTCTGTTCTTTTTAAATATATATATATATATATAATATATATATATAGTTTATATATTTTATTCTTTAATAATAATAAAAAGTTAAAATAAAGTTATAATTTAGTTTTTTTTCTTTGAGCAATGTCATATATATCATGAAGAAATGGTTTAATATTTATTATGAAGAAGTGGTTTAATATTTGTCATGGATTGATGTTCATAAGATATATTTAATGAATAAAATAAAAATGTGACAATCATATATTTAATGAATAGAATAAAAATGTGACAATGATTGGTTTACTCTATTATATTGTTCATTAATTAAAAATAATATAATATTTAGTAGACAAAATGAAAAAAATGCTAAATTAGTAGCTGGTTTATTATATATCACTTAATATTTTCCATTTCCAATGAGAGGTCAATCATGCCTTTCTCGTACTCGGTTTGTCCCTTGAAGGTGACCTATATTTTTATAGAGGGTTTAATACTTAAAATTGTCGTATGTTTAACTTTGATTAAATGTCATGTTTATTATAAGCACTTCCATAGAAGTAACTGTTAAGAAATGGAAGAAACCAAAATATATTTAGAAACTTAGCATCTCTCAAGAGAAAACTACACCTAGAGAAAGCCTCACGGAGAACGCTCTACATTGATCATTAACAAACAAGAATATATAAGTTTACATGCAAATAGGAGAGTTAGAACAACCACCTAAAGTATATGAAATAATACCTAAACTAAGACTCACACACAACTCATGAATGAAATTCTCCAATAATACATTCTCCATTAATTTAAACACTTCCCCTTAATGGAGAACATGTTCATTATTAGTCCTAACATCTCCCTAAATAATTCAAATTTAATTCTTCCAAGGGGCTTGGTAAAAATGTATGTAGCATTATCACAAGTATTATAATATTCAATATAAATTTCTTTTGATTTAACCTTCTCTCTAAGAAAGTGAAACTACGTATCAATATGCTTTGTATTTTTGTGAAACACTAGATTGTTTACAAGTTTGATTGAGATCTAGTTGTCACATTTGATAACTGTTGCATCATTTTTTTCTTCTCTAACATCATGGAGAAGTCTCCTCACCCAAACTGCTTCACATGTTGTTGCACACATTGCGTGATACTTGGCTTCTGTTGAAGACAAGGATATAGTGTTATGCTTCTTGCTGCTCCATGTAATGACTACAAATCCAATGATGAATGCATAACCTATTATGGATCATATGCCATCCATATTTCTAGCCCAAGCTGAATATGAAAAACCTATCGATCTATAATCAAATGAATCAGTGTATTTAATACCAAAGTCTAGGGTTCCTTGAAGATACCTTAAGATGCCTTTCGTTGCCACCCAATGACTCTCAAGGGGATTTGACATAAACTGGCTCAAATCACTGACTGCAAAAGAAAAATCAAATCAAGTTAGATAAATCAAACTTCCAACTAGTTGTCTGTATAATGTTGCATCCACCTCCTTAGAACCATCATCGTTATGAAGTTTGAGATTCTTTTTTAAAGGCACTGAGGTAGCTTTGCACTGATCCATTTTGAACTTTTTCAATAAGCTCCTGACATACTTACATTGAGATAGAAAAGTCTAGCCATAATCCCTCTAGACTTCAAGACCCAAGCAATAGTGTAACTCTCCAAGGTCTTTAATTTAAAAAAACTATGAGATTTGCACTTTGATTTCTTAAATGAGCTCATCAACATTTCGTGTAATAATAAGATCATCTACATATAAAGAAATCAAAACAATTTGCCCATTTTCATCAAACACAATATACAGATTTGGGTCAATCTTGCTCCTCTTATAACTATGTTGTAAGAAAAATGAATCAATTTTTTCATACCATGACCTGCATACATGTTTTAAACCATATAAGGCCTTCTTTAATTTGCAGACTAAATGCTCCTACCCCTTTTTGATAAACCCTTAAGGTTGTTTTAAGTAAACCTCTTCTTTCAATTATCCATTTAAAAATGCAGACTTCACATCTAGTTGGTGTAGACTCCAATGATTTTTTGTAGCTAAAGCTATCATCACTCTAATAGTGTTTAGCTTAGCTACTGGAGCAAAGGTTTCCTCATAATCAATTCATTCTCTTTGAGAGTAACCTTTAGCTACCAACCTACCTTTTTATTTGTCTACACTTCCATCAGATTTAAATTTAGGTTTATATAACCAATTGCAACCTATAGGTTCTTTCCCTTCTGGCAATTCAACTAAATCCCAGGTTTTTTTTTTTTAAGTATTAACTCATATTCCTCTTCCATGGCTGACCTCCATTCATTATATTGACTTTCTTCTTTATAATTTGAGGGCTCAATAATATTTAAAGAACAAGTTATAAGAAAATGATCCCTATATCTTGCTGGAAATTGAGTTTGCCTACCTGATCTCCTTAGTGTTGGACTTGCCTCAAATCTAACTTACTCATTCCTTAGTGGGCTTAGCTTGCTAACTGTACATGCATCACTTGATTCTCCCTTTTGTTGTTGTTGTTTCTCATGGCCTTCCCTTGTTTCATCACTTCTATCTTCCACCAGCAAAGGTGTATGCCATTATTCATTGCCTCTATCATGGTTTCCATCATCAAACTGGTCATGGAATACTACATCTCTACTTGCAAACACTTTATGAGTAGAGAGATTAAACAATTTATAAGACTTAAACTTTTTGCACTACCCAACAAAAATTCATTTAACAGACTCTGAATCCAGTTTATTCCTATCCTTTTGGAATATCAGAAAAGCTTTCGAGCCAAAAACTCTTAAATGATTAACTGCAGGCTTAACTCCTAATAAGGCTTCAAATGGAGTTTTAATATCAAGACTTTTTGTTGGATTCCTATTCTTTAAATACAATGCAGTCTTTATTGCTTCTACCCAAAATTCGTTAGACAGGTTAGTACCTTTTAACATGCTGCGTGCACACTCCACAATGCTTTTGTTCTTCCTCTCTAAAATGTCATTCTGTTGAGGAGTGTGGGGTAGTGTGAACTGTTGAACTATCCCATGGTCCTTGCAATATTTTATGAAGCCACTATGCTTGTATTCTCCCCCTTGCTCTGAATGGAGAATTTTGATAAACTTCCCTATTTGTTTTTCAACCATGCTTCTAATCACTTTAAAATATTAAAAAGTATGACTCTTCTTTCTGAGAAAATATACCCAGGTAAATCTTGTGCAATCATCAACCAATAATAAAAAATATTCTGCACCTCCTGATGACCTTGTCTACATCGGCCCACATATATCAGTGTGCACAATCTCTAGTAGATCTCCTTTGTATGTAAACTTGAGGGAAAATTATCCCTATGCATCTTCCCGAGGGCACATCCTTCACAATCAACACGAACATTTTTTAAAACAGGGAGGCCATTGACAATACCTTGTTTTTGTGGCAGCATTAAATTAGGAACATTGATGTGTCTGAATCTTTGGTGCAAAATTTTCTCTGTTTCCATTGTCATTGGAGTCAAAGCCTGGTGTGGTACACTTGTGACATTCAACTAGTACAAGCCTCCAACTCGAATTTGATATGCAACCGGTATCCATCAAATCCTTAATGATACAATACGTTTTAAAAAACTCTACCTTCAAGTTTTGATCTACTATCATTGAAATAGAAATTAAATTATTTTAGTTCCTAGTACATATATCACATTCTGAATTTTCCTGACCTTTCCATCGGGCAAAATCATAGGAATGTCTCCATGTCCTTTGATCTAGTAGGCTCTGTCATCACCTAGGTATATATTAGCACCATTGCTGGTTTTTGAAACTTTTGAACTAGTGCCTATTACCTGTCATGTGAGTGGAAGCCCCTAAATCCACAAACCAAGTTTTTGCTTCATCATTCTCAATAGAGAAGGTAGAATCAGATACAAACAATATGAGCTTTTCATCGTGATCTTCATCAACAAAGTTCCCTCCATACTTCTTATGTCTATGTCGACCTTCATCAAGCTTCTTCTTATGGTAGTTTCTAGCAATGTGACTAGATTTATCACAATAAAAATATTTAACCCTTAAATCATTTATGGTCGAAGACATACCTTGAGGTGGATTTTTTGTGGTGTACCACCACCTTTCTGGCCTGCATTTTCTTGGAGGTCAAAAGCTATGTTGTGGAGCTAAGATATCAAGTGTGTGGTTTTGTTTTATAGTTCTACTTTCACTATTGGTGTCAGATGTTGTGGTTCTATGAATGATCGGAAATCATGCACAACGTGGAGTCCATAGCCTATTTTCGAACCATTTAGGCACAAATAGGGTACTACTATAGCTTAATGCCATGTTTGGTGCAAGGATGGATTCAAAACTTGTGGAATTGCATAGGCACTTTCATGCAGCACAAGAAGCAAAGTCCAGCGTGAGATTGTTAGAGAGAAATGTCATGGAACTTGCCAATTCTCTTTAGTATGTGGAGCTGCTCGACTTTGATTTTCTCAATACCGTCTCTAGCAAAGAATATATCATTCGAGATCGTCTGAGAACTAAAATGGAGGCAAAAATAGGCAGATAGGGACGAGTTTATTTAATTGAGCTTGTAGATATATTAGGAGTGGACTTATATCATGTCAAGAGACAGGTTGGATATATTGTTGCAAAGAATGCAAAACTAATGCTAGTGCAAGGAGAGATATAATAGTGAATACACTAGTGAGGAAGATGCTCGAGCTGCACAAAATTTAATTTGGCAACTGGAAATTGTTGGTTGAATCATAAAGGTGCCAATAGTGTTTGATCAAGTTGAAGGGAGAATTTTGGGGCTAATGGTACTAATTTCATAATAAGTATGTTGTGTCATGGTATTTTTGGTTATTATTGAAGTGACATTGGCTCACCAACTATTGTCACAATTCTGAGTGTGTGTTGAAACTGGTCATTCCAACAATACACAAATTTTCAGTATTTGATGAAGACACGAGAATGGAGATGATATTAGAAGAGTTGCATCAAAGATTAAGGGATGATGGACATCGAAGTGAATTTTTTTCAGACTTTGTAGAATAGAGTCATGATGATGATGTATTATGAGTCACACATTGTAATTATAGAAAATCTACATGTTATTGTTTTGTAGTGGTTAATTATAGTCCTTGAAATGTTTTATGTATCTGCTATAAGACCCATAGAGGCATGCATACCCTTTGTTATATGTTCCCTCTGTTAGAGAGTTTTAACACCCTGGAAGAGTGTGTCATGTGGGATGGATACACTTGGGTGGGTCGTATTGGTTTTAGACTCCATGAGGAGAAATTTTATATCTAGGGGGAGTTCATCGAAAGGTTGGATGAACCATATATGTGAAGGAGTTTCTAGTAGACTGGCAGTTGCAGCGGTTGGGAACCCATGCATTCCGGTAGATGGTTGTTCCTTTATATGGACATAAAAAATTGCATGAACAAGGTACATAGTGTAATTACGAAATGGACCAGATGTAGATCTTGCATATTGATATCGATACAAGTAGTCATTAAGGGGGTGTGTTGGAAAATGTAATTCCTACTTGTCTCAATTGTGACTTTCTATGTAAAGAAATATGTTCCTATTCTATGTAAAGGAATTTATTCCTGAGAATTCTGATCACTCCTCCACATGCACAAATCTGTCCTGAACTTGCACTGTTACCTCCCTACGCTGGTTGCAGACTGTGGCTTCTCTGCCACGTAACCTAATTTCAACCTGAGCAGCTAGCTATACTAATTCTTTTTCTTCCTATCGAGCTTTAGAATGCCGCCATAATTCAACTTGAACCCACTTCAAACAAAAGGCAGAATGTGGCAAGAGTATCGTAAAACAATAGCGCTTGTAAATTCTTCGGCACGCAGCTATATGCCCCTCTCAAGACTACGGCCAATTCGCTGGCCAATTCTACGATTCGCCACTGGAGGAACCTTCTCTTCTCCAGGTCGGGTCACTAACCGGACTTCAAAATGCCAACAGATCCATGATCTCCACACCAGGCAGCATCCTGCTCGAGCTAAGTCTAAGCCTCCACGCTCATCGCCTTGCTTGTGCCTGCGACTGATGCGCTTCAAATGCAGAGCCGCTATAGCAGCACGAGCTACCAGAGAGTAGATTCGACTCAATCATGGAAGCCACAGTTCACCACCACAGTGGAAGTGATCCACCAGATCCACCACATGCAGAGCACACAGATCCACCAAACGATACGCTCACGTCACGTTGTAGGAAGCCCCTAATCTTGTCAAAACTCCGCATCCAAGCAAACAAATCTCGATCTCCTCGAAATGGATCTCAGCATACCTAACCGCCTGCAAAATAATAAAATAAAAGGAAGAAAAGACACACATACATAGTCTCCAGTCGGTAGCCTCCCAACGCAGACCCATCTCCTTCATGACCAACTTGCATGTGGCAGCTCTCATGGGCTTCACACAATGAATTATGGGATAGCTGGGCTGCATTCAATTTACTAGACTAGGCCTGTCCTTCAACGCATTTTCACAATTTACAACATGAAATGCGATTTTCAGGTATCCGATCATCCTTTCCTTTCCAGTGATCGGTCGTCCTTTCCTTGCCAACGGTCAGCTCAAGCGATCAACAGATTGTTGTTTTCAATGTCGATTTCAAGTCTCCAGCAAACAAGTCTAAGAAACCAACCAAAAGAAAAATGAACCAAAAAACAACATTATTTCCCTTGATCCAGAAGGGGCCAAGGACTACCTTCACGGGCTCGGATACTATGTTAAGAAAGGGAAGAAACCAAAATATATTCAGAAACTTAGCAGTCACCCTGAACACTCAGATATTGATCATTATGAAACAAGAATATATAAGTTTACATGCAAATAGAAACAAGAATATATAAGTTTACATGCAAATAGAAGAGCTAGAACAATCGCCTAAAGTATAGGAACTAATTCCAAAACTAAAACTCTCACACAAGTGATGAACTTACTTTCTTCAATAATACATTCTCCATTAATTTCAATAGTAACAATTGTGTGATGAACATGGTTTATGATATATATGATGTTTTAATAAAAAATATTACCTAACTTTAAAACTAATTTTGAGATATGTCGTAAGAAATTATAATTTTATTTTATAAATAAAACCTTTAGAAAAGGCAAGAAAATGAGTAAGGAGGTTTTTTTTTTTTTTGGGTGAAATTAATGTACCTTATTGAGATAATCTCCTAAATGAAAATAATGATTATTAGAGTATTTATTTTTAGAATAATTCAAAGTATTAAGAAATACATTTTCATTTTCAATACCAAAATATTATTTAACTTTAAAACTAATTTTGAGATATGTGGTAAGAAATAAACTTTAGAAAAAGCAAGAACATGAGTAAGAATATATTTTTTTACCTGAAATTAATGTATCTTATAGCAGAGGGCCAACAGAAGAAGGAATATACAGAAGAAGGAATATCAAAGGAGAGACAAGGAAAAATCTCTTCAACAATCCTTTTGAAGATCTGGACCAAGAGACTGACTCAGAGGAAAAAAAGAACACAACCGACAGAGAAACAGAGCTAGTAGGACAGGAAAACCCCCGAGAGGAAGGTAAAGAGACCGAGATGCCCAGCGGCGAAGTCCAGATGCAAGACAGAACAGAGGAGTCAGATTACGAGACAGATATGGTAACTAGTGAAGTGGGGAGTGAAGATCAGGAATTAGATGAAACACTTGCCATGGAAGGGTTAGATTTATTAGCTCTGGCGGACAAATGGAGAACCGAAGGGATTGAAAAAGCATCGGAGGAAGAGATAAGAAGAGTCACGGACCTCTTCATAGCAAGGCAAAAAGATATCATGGAAAAACAGAAGCACAAACTCGGCGTCTTTAAGGGAGACAAGAATCAACACAGAACAGCCCTAGGCAAAATATCTGGTTCAGTAAATAAACGCCGAAGAGGACGTAAATCAAATGGAGAACACCTGCAGGACCTGGGGGAGATATTGCTCAATGCTGGGCAGATCAAGCAATTAAGTGAGTACCCGTCCTTCTTTAAATCTGTTTAATCATGAAAATAATATCCTGGAACGCAAGAGGCATGAACAGTCAAAGCAAACAAAGACTGCTAAAAAGACAGGTGGAGAAAAATAATCCTAATATGTTGTTTTTACAAGAGACAAAGTGCAACAAAGTCCTCACTGAAAAATTACGACTCAAACTAGGCAAAAACTTTGAGGTTTTAGAAATAGAGAGAAAAGGACGTGAGGGAGGCTTAGCAACTTTCTGGGACACCAGGAGATACCAGCTAGTCGCAGCAGAAGCAAGCAAGAACTACCTAGCCATGGAGATGCTTCTTATAGGTAATTCTTACTCTTTCCTCTGCATTAATATTTACAGTCCTCAGAGGTTAGAAGATAAACTTGTTTTCCTAGACTCCTTGAAGAAACTTATGGAAAGACACCCTAGAGCACATTGTATCTTGGGAGGAGACTTCAATATGATCACCTCCCTCATGGAGAAAAAAGGGGGGCTTCGAAAGCTCAATCGGGATGGGGAACAATTTAAAGAATTCATCGACAATGCAAATTTAGTAGATGTATACCCAAAGCAAGGTAGCTTTACCTGGAACAATAGGAGGGCTGGAGAAAATTTAATCTCCTCAAGACTGGACTGCTTTCTCGTTTCAGAGAATCTATTACTAGATGGAAGAAACCTGGAGTCAAGCATTCTTCCCAGTGGAGGATCCGACCACTGGCCGATCTCCCTTGTCATCGAAGTTCCAGGACCCCCCAGGAACAAACCCTTCAGATTCGAGAAGTTCTGGATTGAACACCCCAACTTTCTTACCATGGTGGAAAAATGGTGGGCGGAACCCTTAGTTGAAGAAGGATCCAAGATGTTTAATTTGCAAAATCGTCTCAAAAACATAAAACTGAAATTAAAAGATTGGAACCATACAGTTTTTGGGAACATCTTTCAGGAAAAAGCAACCATAGAGAAAAAACTGGAACAAATTCACAAAGAAGGGATAGCAGGCAGGAGAGATGAGAACTCTAGTGAACAAGAGAAAGAGTTAACTCAGCAATGGCACACCCGATGCAAGCAGGAAGAAACATTATGGAAACAGAAATCCCGGGTGCTATGGTTAAAGGAAGGAGAGCAAAACACAAAATTTTTTCACAGGTCGGCAATAGATTACAGGAATGCCAACAAGATCCTAGAACTAAAGAACGATGAAGGAGGAATCCTCAGAAATCACGACATTTCGGTGCTACTTTCAAATCACTTCAGTAACATAGCACAGGAACCAAATGTCAACAGGGAGGCAGCCATCCAGGAAATAACTAATGCCATTCCCCGCTTAATTACAGAGGAGCAGAACTGGTCCCTAAGGAAAAAGATCACTATGGAAGAGGTGGAGGATGCAGTTAGGAGCATGCCTAATGACAAAGCGCCGGGTCCAGATGGATTCACCATCAATTTCTACAAAGTATGCTGGGAAATTGTCAAGAACGATATTTGGGAAATTGTGGAGGACTCTAGAAGATCTAAAACTATCCTTAAATCTTTAAATTCAACCTTTATAGCTCTTGTCCCCAAAGTAGAGGAGGCCAATACCCCAGAAAAATTCCGACCTATTGCCCTCTACAATGTCATTTACAAAATCATATCTAAAGTCATCGCCAACAGGCTCAAGATGATACTCCCGGGCATCATCTCTTAGGAACAATCCGGTTATGTGGAAGGGAGGCAGATTCTGGACAACATTTTGCTCGCCCAGGAAATGATACATTCTCTCCATTCAAGGAAAGTACCGGGTATGCTCATGCAGTTGGACCTGTCCAAAGCACATGATAAAGTAAGTTGGACATACCCAGAAGCTATTTTAAAAGCTTTTGGCTTCAGTCAGCCCTGGATCAAATGGGTTTTAGAGCTTATCAAATCAACAAGCTATTCGATTCTAGTCAATGGCACTCCCTCCATGCCCTTCAGGCCTACAAGAGGCATAAGGCAAGGGGATCCTCTCTCCCCCTTCCTGTTTGTCATTCTTATGGAAGGCCTAAGCCGATTAATTATCAAGAAAAAAGATGAAGGCCAGATCAGAGGTTTACAGCCCATCAGGTCCTGCCCGGCCACCACGCACCAGCAATTCGTGGATGACACAATGCTTCATGGCACCCCCACAGTGAAAGAAGCTATTGCGTACAAGGACATTCTCCACCTCTTCAACAAAGCCTCGGGTATGGAGATTAACTTCTCCAAATCTACCATCTTTTTTTTCAATACTCACCACGCGGTTCAATCTCATCTCTCTAGACTGTTGGGGTTCAGAATAGGCTCCTTACCCTCCAGATATCTTGGTGCCCCCTTCACCCTCAAACCTTGGTAGAAGGCTCATTGGGAGAAAATCCTGGCCAACATGGAAAGGAGATGCAAACACTGGACTAACAGAGCTCTAAATTTTGCAGGCAGATTGGTGCTCACAAAAGCTATCCTCCAAGCCATTCCACAGTACATGCTTTCTATCCTTCCCGCTCCAAAGGGAGTCCTAGATCAAATAAGATGCATTCAACGTGCCTTCCTTTGGAGTGGCAATAGTGAAAAGAAGAAATGGTCGCTGGTGGCTTGGAAAAAACTCTGTAGACCAAAGAACAGGGGAGGCCTAAATCTGGTTGATCCCTCTATCACCAACAGAGTTTGTGGTGCCAAAATCTGGTGGAAATGGATTTCAAGCACTAACCTCCCATGGGCTAATCACTGGAAGGAGAAATACAGACCGACCAGCAGTAATCTAGAACTCATAAGATTGCAGGATAACCCCAATGGATCCCCCATTTGGAATCACACCCAAGCTAATAAAAGCATTATCCAGGATTACTGCTTCTGGGAAATTCGCAATGGCACTCAAGCTCTCTTCTGGGAAGATGCTTGGCAGCAAACCCCTAAATTAGAATCTCCTGCTCTCCTACCCCTAATGTTAGCCTACCAATCAGAGGGCCACAACAGAGTCAACCACTACTGGAACTCTTCCAGTGAAGACCCAGAGTGGAGAGAATGGAAAACTTTCAATCTAGACCAGTATGGTATGCCTCAACATGTTATCCAGGATCTTCACCAACAAATTCACAAAAGGAAGATTAGAATTGCTGCTGAGGATGACAAGCTCAGGTGGGGACCGAAAGGCAACGGGGAATTCTCGCTTAAAGAAGCAAGAAGCGTAATCGAACAGGTAGAGCATCCTGACATAGTTCCTTGGGCCGATAAAGTCTGGGATAACTTTCAATGGCCAAAAATTCGTACCTTCCTCTGGCTTCTTATGCAGAATAAAACTCTAACTTGGGAGAACTTACGGAAAAAAGGATTTCAGGGACCTTCAAAATGCCACGTGTCTACAGGAGGAGGAAACGATGAATCACCTCTTCAACTCCTGTGAATGGGTGTCACAGCTATGGCTATGGATGGAAGCTATCCTGGAAGACACAGATAGAAACAGAGACTCCATTCAGGAGACGATTACCAACTGGAGGAAACATTTCTCTCGCATGAACAGTGTAAGCAGCATTTGGAAATGTATCCCAGGTTTTGTTACTTAGACCATATGGAAAGAAAGGAACAGGCGGGTCTTCACACAAGAAACTCGAAGTATTGAATGTGCCAAAGAATCTATTTTAATTAACGTCAGACAGCTGGTTCAGACAAAATGCAAATTCGACCCAACGGATAAACCTACGGGAAAAGACTTACGTATCTTAAAGACTTTTCAACTGGAAGCCTTTAGTAGTTGCCTCCCCGGAGGTCATAACGCCCGCACCTCATCTCAAATCCACAGTTGGCAAGCACCTCCTGAAGCCTATCTCAAGCTGAACTTTGATGGCGCTTCGAGGGGGAACCCGGGCATTGCAGGTATTGGCGGAGTCATACGTAATCACAAAGGAGACATAGTCCACATTTTCTGCAGATCGTTGGGGGAATGTACGAACAATGAAGCAGAATTTGCAGCAATGGAGCAAGGTTTAAGGATTCTCAGGTCCCGCAGACAGGGCAATTTCATAGTTGAAGGAGATTCCTCTCTAGCAATCTCAGCGGCTAAGCGCATCCAAGCAGGAACTCAAACCAGCAAAGTCACCAAGCACTGGAGACTGGCGAAGGCAACCGAAAGCATAGCAGAATTGATAGGAGATCTAAAAGGCACTGTTTTCCAATCTATCAGGAGAAAGGCAAATGGTTTGGCCGATTTCCTGGCAAACCACGGAGCTGACACCCCGCACCTCATCACAAACAGTTGTTGGCAGGACGTGAACTGCCCCACTCTCAAGGTGAAATGCGAACAGCTGGCGGAAAAGGACAATTTCCACGTCGACTACTCATAAGGGATGACGGCCCCAGCACCAGGCACCGGGAGATGGAACACATCGACATCAGCACTAATCATAACCTCAGTGATGGTATGAGAGGGTGTAAAGGACAGGGCACTACCCGGCGGCGGCATGTCAGCACAGGCATCGATAGTTACGGTTCAGGCGATCAAAATGACTGTAGTAGTACCAGCCAATCCGTCACCTCGGGCAGGATTAGGCGTGGTAAAGCTCCCAGTACATTTAATACAAACCTTAATGCAGATAAGGATCTGGACATTCGGAACAGAGGAAATCAGCAGGTTAATATACAGAGTACCTCCTCAACTTCCAATTACCGTCATCATCCTTCCCTCGTACAGCTTACCTGGCATCAAGGCAATCAAAGCATAAGCAGCCACCTCCTCTCGGTTTCTGCCTACCTTGGTCTCATCTGTGCGAACCGATTTTCTAATTATGGCAGCAGTACCCGAAGCTTAAATGGGACAACCATTACCTGCAAGCAATCTCACAATCGCAAACGCTATAAAGCAAGACATCGCAACCCAATTCAAATCACTTCAGCTCTTGTGAAGGGTGATAACAATATTGCCATAGATAATCGGTGTAGTAAGGGCAAGCACAACAGGGAAGTCATGGATGGGAGTGGAAGCCGCAACGCAGCAGCAATTCAGGACCTGCATGAAGCAAAGAAAGGGTACGAAACTAGAGCCATGACCAAGTATAAGCGCAAAGTGGAGGAACTAGAGAATAAGGTTAAACAGGATGAAGAAGGTCGAACTGAGGAGGAGATCGCGGCAGAGGTTAACTAGCTGCATGATCCAGGAACCCCAGCCAAAAGGGCTACACAGTACGTGCGCACAAGAGCGGAAAGTTGGCGGACCAAAACACTGATAGCCAAAGCGTTGGAAGCCATGGAAAAGGAGAGGCCAAAGTTCATCGCAGAGGTGAACTTGACTGATGCGCAAATGGCTAAAATCATGGATTACAACAACTCTCTGGACGGCCGCATAACTAGAGTCCAGGATGCCATTCAAGTCGTGAACCGCAAGCTCACTCTCCTCTGCAGACTGCTTAAAGATACCATCAACCAGGGACCCTGTTCTACTCAGACTTCGAACGCAAATGCACCGGAGTAGGACAACAATATTCTCAGTGACATGCAAGCCAGAGCTAATTCCCATGCTGCTCAAATGGGCCTCGATACCATCAGTATGATGGGCAAGCACATCTAAACTCGGCCTCTGCTTTTTGTCCTCTGTTCTAAGTCTTCTGGTCATTTTGGCTTTCTCTGGTTTTCACTATGTCACTGTCTCGGTTTACTATGTAACGACCCTCAGGGTCTATGCGAATAATGTTGGGTACTGCCGCCCTGCGTGGTGTGCCATTGGTAGTTCAGTTTGTTCAGTACTATTAGTGAATCTCTCACAGAAGTCCATCTGCATTAGTAGAATTTTTGTACTTTATCTTGTTATATAATATAAGTATCTGATTTACACAAAAAAAAAAAAAAATGTATCTTATACATATAATCTCCAAAATGAAAATAATGGTTATTAGAGTATTTTTTTTAGATTTATCTTAATTCCGATCTCTCAATTTAAAATCTCTCAGGATGCAAATCCCACTTACAGTGTTAAACTTGAGAAAACGTTTGAAAAATATTTCCTCTCAACACTATATAAGTCTGTGTGTATATATATACACAAGTATAGAAATATTCTTATTTTCTAATTTTATTACAGTACTAATAATACATATAATTTTATGTGTTATTATCTTTTAATATAATATATATATATATATATATAATTTCATGTGTTATTATTCTTTTAATATATATATAGAGAGGTAAAATAATATACATCGATATCACAATATTTTAGATACTATTAACATTATGTTTTACTATTTTTTTAATATATATAATTCACAGGTACAATGTTATATTATTCTATATGAGGAAGATATGTGATTCCTCATCAGAAGCTAAGATGGATTTAAGCTCATTCTTAATAATATTATTGATCTTTATATAAATTTCACATCTCCTTGTACATAAATATTTTTATTTTTTATTTTATTAAAAACCTAATAATACATGT
>APFE030961019.1:65256-101747 GCA_000404065.3 Pinus taeda
TAAAAATCCTGAGTGCCCTCCTAAGGGAGAAGTTTGCAATTCCCTAAGAATCTTTTGCTTTAGCTGGGAATTCTTACAGAGATATAAGCGATCTTTGTACCATAACGAATCATTTTTCCAGCTAAATGTATCAGAAGTACTTGAATCTTGTTGTAGCTTTCAAATAAGTGCCCACACTTCTTCGTCATTCTTCCATTCCATCTTAGCTTCTACACCTTTCTTTAAACCATCCATCTTAGCTTCTACATCTTTTCTTAAACCATCCATTTTAGATTCTGTTGCTTTTTGTGCAAGTGACACTCGTTGCACTTGTTCTTGTAATTTTGATATATCATATAGTATTTCTTCTTCTTCTTCATGAGTCATGCTAGAGCTTTCAGGCTCCTTACTAGGTGTTTGCATTTTATTTCCTCGGGGCATCAGTTACCGATAATAATTCTCTAATATGCCCTTTGAATTCCTTCAAAATAAATTTTCAAACCAAGCTTAAGCAAAAATTAAAGAAAATCTACACACCTTTTTTCACTTTGTAGGAGCTCGATATTGCCTCTGATGTATCTCTGTACTTTCTAATTATCTAGTTCTGAATTTGTGACCTGTAGTAGCCCTCTCTGTCCTCTTTCCAATGCCACAAGTCTGACCCAAATTGGATTCTCCAAGGAAGAGTTATACGAAAAAAAGTGTTGCTTTTTGTATCCTCATAATGTGCCATCAATTCTTCCATAAAAATTGATGGCACATTATCAGTTTGTATGGTATCAGTGGCTTTGCTCTCGTAAACAATTTATCACTTGGGCAATTTTTACGGAAGAATTGATGGCACATTATGAGGATACAAAAAGCAACACTTTTTTTAGCCAATTGATAAGGGCCTAACAAGTGTTGTTGGTGTGTCTGAATCGATGACGGAGGTCCAAAATTAAATATGGGTTTGTCCAATATGCGGTTGCATGATAAAATCCATTACTTATATAAATAAGGAGCCCATCTACTCATGAATTGAAATTAGATAAGACTAAACCATAGACGGATGAAACTTACAACACTCAGGTGACAGCCCCTCAGGATGCCACAACTCTCACTTTCATTAATGAAATAATCAAACATACAAAAATATAAATGATTACATTCTGTTTAGGATATCACAACAATCTTCTAGAAAATAGGATCTAAGTCTAATCTAGGACATAATCAAAACAATAAAAAAACCATTCTCCATTATTATTAAGTCTCCCTCTTAATGGAGGAAGGATTTATTTCCACACATATAATCTCCCTAAACAATTAAAATTTCATCTTCCCAAGGGGATTAGTGAAAATATCAGTAGTATTTTCACAACTTTCACAATATTCAAGACAAAATTCTTTGGACTATATCTTCTCTCTAATAAAATGAAATTGAGCATCAACAAGCTTTGTTCTTGCATGATACATTGGATTGTTTACCAGCTTTATCAATCTTTGGTTGTGATATTTGATCATTGTGGCCTTCTTCTTTTCTTCTCCAAGATCTTGAAGACCTCTCCTCAAACAAACAACTTCACAAGTTGGTGAACACAAAGATTTATATTCTACCTCAGTAGATGGAATTGATACAATTGGTTGTTCATTGCTCCTCCATGAAACAATCATTGATCTAATGTTAAAAGAATACCCTGTAGTAGATCTCATATCATGTGAATTACTAGCCCATTCTGAATCTGAGTAACCTATCAGCTCAACATCAAATGAATAAGTATACTTAAGAACAAAATCAATTGTTTCTTTAAGATGCCTGAACACATCTTCCACTCTTCTCCACTGGCTTTCTAGAGGTCTCAACAAAAACTAGCTTTACACACTAAAAACTTATGTTATGTCAGGTCTAGTTATAGTAAGGTAATTCAAGCTTCCAACTCATAGTCTATATATTGTACCATCAACCTCCTTTGAGCCATCAAAGTGAAGTTTCACATTTTATTGCATTTGAACAAGAAACCTTTGCACTGATCCATGTTAAATGTTTTAAGAAATTCTTTGAGATACTTACCTTAAGAGACAAAAGTATAACCAATAATTCTCCAGGCTTGAAGACCTAGACAATAATGTAACTCACCAATATCTTTCATCTCAAATACTTGTGACATTTGTACCTTAATTCCATCAATTAGTTTGACTAAATTTCCTGTAATAATTAAATCATGAACATAAAAATAAATGTGTACTACATTCCCCTCTGCATCAAATTTGGTATACATATTTGGATCACTTTGACGTCTAATAAAACCCCACCGAATAAATAAGGAATCTATCTTCTCATACCATGATCTACTTGCCTGCTTCATCCCATATAAAACTTTCTTTAATCTGCAAACTAATTTTTTTTCCTCATTTTTCACAAATTCTTCTGGTTGTGTCAAATAAACCTCCTCCTTTAAATCACCATCAAGAAAAGAATATTTTACATATAATTTGTGCAAGTTCCAGTGATACTTTGTAGATAATGAAATTAAAAATCTAATAGTATTTAGTTTAGTTACAGGTGAAAATGTTTCTACATAACCAATACTTTCTTTTTGTGTGTACCCTTTTGCCACCAATCTAGCTTTATTTTTATCTGTACTGCCATCTTCTATAATCTTGGGTTTCTATAAACATTTGCATCCTCTGGGCTGTTTACCTTTAGGAAATTCGGTCAATTCCCAGGTTTTGTTTTTAATTATATATTCATATTCTTCCTTCATTCATTTTATCCACTCTTCATGTTCATTAGCTTCATTAAAACTCATGGGTTCTATGGCATTCAAAACACTACTCATCAGGGCATACTCCTTATACGTTTTAGCTAGGCAAATATGTCGAGTAGATCTCCTTGGCACTTCACTGTCTTCACCCGTGTTCTCTGAAGATACTTCACCACCTCTAGGTGAACTTTGATTGCTAGTGATGTCCATATCACTGGATTCTTCCTCAAGATTTTTTTGCTGACTATCTTCTACTTATTCTTTATTGTCTTCAACTTCAAGAATTATGTGCCACCTTTCATAGTTGTTTTTGTCGTTTCCTTCATCTGCCTGTTCATGGAAAATTGTATCTCTACTCACAAATAATTTGTGATTAGATGGATCAAACATTTTATATGTTTTAAAATATTAAAAATATCCTAAAAAATTACATTTGATACCTTTAGCATCAAATTTATTTATATTCTCCTTCGGAATATGTGAAAAATGATTTACACCCAAACACCCTCAAACGATGAAATATTGGTTTAAAACCATAAAACCATATAAGGCTTCAAATGGGATCTTGAGATCAAGAAACCTTATTCAACTTTTGCTCTTTAAATAAACCACAGTACTAATGGCCTCTTCCCAAAAAGAATTTGAGAAATTCTTACCTTTAATCATACTTCGAGCACACTCCACCAATGTTTCATTTTTCCTTTCTGCAACACTCTTTTGTTATGGAGTGTAGGGTACTATGAATTGCTACACTATTCCATGATCCTTGTAGTACTTGATCAAGTTCCCCAACCTATATTCTCCCCCTTGATTTGAACGGATGACCTTTATGAAATTCCATGTTTTCTTCTCTGCCATCTTTTTTAATTATTTAAAATACTCAAATACATAACTCTTTTTCCTAAGGAAGTACACCTAAGTGTACCTTGTGCAATCATTAATAAAAAATAGAAAATAATAAGCACCTCCTAGGGATCTGGTGTACATGGGTCCAAAAACATTAGAATTCACAAGTTCTAATACATCTCTTCTTCTCCTATCAGAATTAGAGGGGAATTCATCTCTATGAATTTTTCCTAATGCACAACCTTCACGAGCAACATACTCATTCTTTAACATAGGAAGTTGATGCAGAGCTTGGTTCGAATTCTACAATCACTACAATTGTCTTGATAGTGGTTTAAATCTCAATTTATCTAGCTCAACAACCAATTGAATTCAATTTATCATCTACTGGAATGTACAACAAACACAAAAACAAAATACCTTCAGAGTCTGATCAATATTTAACTTACAAGATTTCCCAATGCAATTCAGCTTCTTTGTTTCCCAACACAACATTTCATTTGACAATGCAACCTACAAGCCTCTGGGAAACCTAACACATTAGTCCATTTCTTCATCATAACATATTACAGAAGTCTATGATCGTAAAAATTCACTATCCCTTCAAAATCAAGACATTCGATTTTCTCCATAAAAGTGTGCCAACCTCTATAGATTCATTGGCCATCCTTATGCCATCTACATGCAACCACACTCTCGATTTGTACAACAACTATGAATTCCTAAGAAATAAAACACAATAGCCCAATCCATCAGCATGCTCAGCATTCGATTCTAATTATATAAAAATTCCACCATGATTTTCATTTTCTAATGGATCACGAATATGGGATCTTCCCTCTAGCCTTCAAGGACAACCCTTAATGCCCATCTACGAAAAAAACATCACAAATGCTTCACTAGTCTTGATTGAACGGTCTCCAACACTGAATCCCTTGTTGAATCGACTATTCACATTAATAACTAGCGCAATATTCCTTTAACTTACAATAACTTTGCTCACAGTGGAGTGATTCCATTTTAATTGTTCGTCTTTAATGATTTCAATAGTAAAACCATGGCGCATTATCATCTATACCCTCTCTCTCCATAAATTTTGAGGGTAGATTCAAATTTCAATACAACTTCCAATCCTATGAGACTGATCCAACCCTATGACCTATGTAAACAATGTTTCAATCCTTCTTCAAACAATCAATGGCACTAATCGATGCCTATGCAAATCGGATGGGAAAATCATGAGAAATTACACTCAGGTTTCTTGTAAGGTGCTTTTTCCAACCACTGATCCATCTTCTCTATAGGCTTAATTCCCCTTCATCACATTCAACAGCGAACCCTATGCTTAAACTATCAATGCATTCATTGAATCCTCTTGAAAGCGTTAAAAGAATAAAACAACAAATCCCCAGACAACCTATTGTTATTTGAGATAGGCATATAAACTGGAATTCAATAGTTAAATATCCACAGAGACAATGGAAAACAATTTCTTTCATTAATCAATCTATATATATAATGCTTGTCCTGATTTTCTACATTAAATTGGGCTCCTATCTATATCACCATGCTCTCACACACTTACATCTTTTCTCCTCTCTATCTACCTTCAAGACCTATAATTCATATACAAATAAACTCTTCAACCTCAATTTAGTTCAAATCCAAAAATTACTCCTAAGATCTTATCCTAAATCCAAAATATCTTCAATATATCCTAAGATTTCTACAGATCCTAAAATGACTCGACAAGAATCCTAGAATCCCATTCTAAATCTACCACTATGGACTAAATTCGATTACATCTTATCTTTACTCATTTCTTTCTAAACTACCTCTTAAAACATAGGAAAATAAATATTGACAATGACAAGTCCCATTTGGAAAAATTTCAAGACCCAAGCTTGAGTATATGTTGGTTTTGTCCTAAGAGAAAAATGCTCCTACATGAGACTCCCAAAGTAGAAAACATTCATGATCTCTTGATCATGTAATTTCAGATGCTGATGAAAACATCTAGGGTCCCAAACTTTTGTCCGTAGCCTTTCATAAGTTTTGTTGTACCTTACTACTACCATTATCCTTAATGCTTCCTTCTTTGTTGTTGTTGCTATATTTTTCATTCCTCCAGGTTTCCACACTTTATATTACAACTTTCCTTTTTCTTTTTCTACAACATTCTTCTTAGTCAATAATTCTAACAAACTACTGTTAGATTTTGCTTGCTATGCATTCCTTTGAAATGCTTCACCATTAATTTCGATAGCCTGTCAATTTCCTTATCCAATTCATCCTCCAGCTGAAAAATAATATACAAATGTAACTTAGATAAAAAAAAATTAATTGTTATCTTTTTCAAGTTTTTCCTTAATCTACTACTAGTTACCTTCACTTTGGAGTTGTTGGATTCTCACTACCACCCTTACATCCTTACCCTCTTGTTTCTTAAGAACTTTTATCTCATCTCCAAACAAACTTTGTTCAATATCTTCGATCACCACATCATACTCATTCATTCTATTCAATGTTCCCACAAACAAACTATTGGTTTGTAAATTAAAACATTCTTCTATCTCCATGACTATTAGAGACTCTCTTCTACTGTTAGGTACTACTGTAACCATTTATTTTCTATTTCCATGTTCTCCTAGAACTTCTCTAGCAATTCAATCTCTTCTTCACATTTAGCAAGCATTTTATCACAATGCTCTTCATTTCTAGCTTCATCCTTTATATGGTCACTATTGTTCAGTTATTCTTCTTCAATCTGATCATCCTCCATAGAAAATTCTAATTCAGTCATCTTCACATAAATAAGTTTTTGCTCTCTCCTTATGCTTTCAAAAACCAATACTTCATCAAATCCATGCTCTGTAACAGTATTTGAAAATTGTCCTTCTTTAGCACTTATAATCCCTCTATTCATACAATAATTGTAAGTTGGAAAAATATAAGGCTCAACAACCCTAACTCATGTTTCACATATCAGCTCTTCAGGCTGAACTTCATCTCCTTATTCCACAAGTTGTCCCTGTTTTGTAACAACTCCAAATATGAACTCATCAATAAGTTCTTTTTTCTACAACAAGTCAATGTTTTCCTCATTCAAAAGGCATCCTCCATCATACTTTTCTTCAAAATTTCTATCTTCTAAGAGGTACTCTTCATCCTTCTTTTCTTCCAAAGTTTCATCAATTTTTATGATAGCTTCAAAAGACCACCCATTGTCTGCAAAGCCTTCAAACACATCCAAAGTATTATATTAAAAAATATCAGGATTTATAGCCTTTTCTGCTACCTTTGTCCACATTTCCTCATGCCGCCTTAAACTATCCCAATAGTTCATGATATCTTTAATTGATCTCCATTCTTCATCTTCATCTGAAACTTCACCATGTTCTTCTTCACAAATGGAAACTTCCATTTCCAACTCAGCTTCTCTGATTTTTTCCACCAGCCACTTCACTTGCCTCTGATGTAGCCTTCTCTGTAACTTAAGCCACTTCACTGTCTTTTTCCTCAAGACCCAACCTTGTCTTTGGTTTTCCTATAGTAGCATCCTTAACAAGTTGTTCTTTTAACTCAACAATCTCCTTGTCAAGATCCTCTTGACTCCATTTCTCCATCATGTCATTTGCCTTGACATCCTTTCCTCTATTTCTATTATGGCTTTCCTCTGAACCTCTGTGGTGAATTTCCATAGTCCCTATCTTCACCTCTTTTCTTGTGAACTCCCCTTTTCCACTTAACTACACTCAAGCCTTTCCTTCATAAGTCTTCAAACCTACCTTTATACCGATGTAAGCTTCCCTCTAAGCCTGGACGCTTGGTATCTTATCGTTCTCTACCTCTGGAACCACTCTCTGAGCAACACCTTGCTCCTTTTGGAATTTGCAGTATTTCACTCTCTTTTGGGAACATTCACTTGTCCTCCTTATCCAGCCTCTGTTGGAATTCTTCAAGGTTCTGCCACACTCCAAGAACTTCCAAGAGTTCTTCCTACAATCTTACTATTATAGTCTTGTGCTAAAATTTTCAATCATTCAATTACTGCTAATCATCAAACAAACTTTTACACATCTTTAACCAATTTGCTTCTTGGATGGCTTGACTTCTAGAAACTTCTCTTGTGTCATAGCTTGTTGCCACGATCCACTATCACATCAACAAATCTCTCAGGTTCTAAACTACCATGCTTCCACTTCGTACTCTTTCAATATACAACTGATGTTTCTCAATATTAACCACGACTGTAATCAAATGCTTTTACAAAATATTTATTTGGGTTGATAATATATCGATAGAGACAAATAAACTGAGAATTACCACAGAGAGAAATAAACTGAGCTTAGAGAGATATATTAACTACTTACATTGTTCCACACACAGGTATAATAGATCTAGACTCTTTAAAAAGAAGCGTAGACTTCCATTGTGGTTTCACTGCTCCCCGCTACATGATCCAGGCCAAGATCTCCACGGTCAAACTCCATTTGCAGCATCCCTACAAGTCTTCATGCATAAAACTCCATTCGCAAGTTATTTAATGTAGTATCATGTACAATATGAAATATCACAAAAGGATATCAGGGTATGAATCTGTATTGAAACATTAGTTACACTGCGTACTTGTAGGCACATACTGTTGCGAGTTTCGCACTAGAAACACACAATGTCTCAGAGTCTTTGCTTCTCATCAAACCTCCACTGATCTTCCCATGAGGTGAATTAGCACTATGTGATATTTATCTGTTGCAACCAATACAGATGACTATCTTCAATGGAAGAGAAACTCCAACACAGGCTCTGGTACAGGTTCATATGAATTCACTTTTTTGTCACCGGTCTACAGTCACTTCCCTCGATCTTAGAGGTTCTGAATGCTCCTCAATGACCAAAAACAAGAATTCCACTAATAGTTCTCAATGCTCCCTAACACTTGGCTCTGTGCTTCCTCTATTTCGCAGTCTTCATAGTACCAATCTCACCCTCACAATCTTAGCTCCATAGGCTCCCCTTCATAGCACTTCGGGTGACACAAAGCTTGATTTAAATGACTTCGATTAGACTTGAGTCTTGTTGGAACTTTAAAATGGGTGGGAAGGCATTTGCAGGACCTTCAAGTGTGGCCTATTGTAAAATTCTCATGCACTCCTCGAAATTTATTGAAGTGCACACTCCACTTTTGACTGCAACAACTGGATCCAAATTATTCCACAAGTGTGCACTATAGGAAGCTCTTCCATTCTACGCAAGCCTTTACGCATGCATATTCACATATGTCACTACTTAACAATTACTCCATGCAATATTCTCACAAGTTTCACAAATCTCTCGCTCTGATACCAAATGATGCAGAGCTTGGTTCGAATTCTATAATCACTAGGATTATCTTGACAGTGGTTTAAATCTTGATTGCTCTGGCTCAGCAACCAATTCAATTCAATTTATCATCTATTGCAATGTACAACAAAGAAAAAAACACCATACCTTCAAAGTATGATCAATATTTAACTTACAGGATTTCCCAACACATCTCAGCTTCTTTGTTTCCCAACACAAAATTTCATTAGACAATGCAACCTACAGGCCTTCGGGAAACTTAATTCATTAGTCCATTTATTCATCATAAAATATTACAAAAGTCTCTGATCGTAAAAATTCACTAGCCCATCAAAACCAAGACATTAGATTTTCTCCAAAAAAGCATGCCAACCTCTGTAGATGCATTGGCCATCCTTATGCCATCTACATGCAACCACACTCTTGATTTGTACAACAACTGCGAATTCCTAAGAAAAAATCACAACATTACAATCCAACAACATGCTCAACATGCATTTCTAATTATATAAAAATTCCACCACGATTTTCGTTGTCTGATGCATCACGTATCTAGGATCTACCATTTGGCCTTCTAGGATAACCCTTAATGCCCATCTACGAGAACACCATCGAAAACTCTTCATTGGTCCTGGTCGAATGGTCTCCAGCACTGAATCCCTTATTTAATTGACTATTCACATTAATAACTAACACAATATTCCTTTAACTTATGAGAACATTGCTCAAAGAGGACCTATTCGATTTCAATTGTTCCCCTTTAATGATTTCAATGGTAAAACCATGGCACATTGCCATCTATACTTTGTCTCTCAACACATTCTGAGGGTAGATTCAAATCGGAGTACAACTTCCAATCCTCTAAGACTCATCCGACCATATGACCTCTGTAAACAGTGTTTCAATCCTTCTTCAAAGAATTGATGGCACTAGTCGATGCCTTTGAAACTCGGATGGGAAAATCGTGAGAAATTACACTCAATTCTTGTAAGGCACTTTTTCCAATCACCAATCCATCTTCTCTCTAGGCTTGATTCCCCTTTCATTGCAATCAGTAGTGAACCCTAAGCTTAAGCCATTAATGCATTCATTGAATCCCCTTGAAAGCATAAAAATAATAAAACAACAAATCCTTAGACAACCAATTGTTATTCAAGATAGGCATACAAACTGGAATTCAACAGTTAAATATCCACAGAGAGAATGGGAAAAAAACTCCTTTGATTAATCAATCTGTATATACAATACTTGGCCTGATTTTTCTACATTAAATTGGCATCCTATCTATATCATCATGCTCTCACACACTTACCTCTCTTCTCCACTCTATCTTCCTTCCAGACTTATAATTCATATAAACATAAACTCCTTATCATCAATTTAGCTCAGATCTAACATTACTCCTAAAATCTGATCCTAGATCCAAACTATCTTCAAGATCTCATAAGATTTCTACAGATCCTAAAATGACTCAACAAGACTCCTAGAATCCCATTCTAAATCCACCACTATGGACCAAATTTGATTACATCTGATATTTACTCAATTATTTCTAAACCACCTCTTAGAACATTGGAAAATAAATATTTACAATGACAAGTCCCATTTGGACAAATGTCAAGACCGAGGCTTGAGTTATCTGCTAGTTTTGGCTTGAGAGAAAAATGATCTTGAATCAAAAGTCCTTCAACCATTATTTGTTTCTGCAACGACAACAAGTAATCATGATAATTTATATGTCCATAACTCTAGTGCCAAAGTATTTCTATTTATATAACTGTAGAAATCAGTGCTTGATGAATCTTGTTGGTAACATCAAACTTGTACATGCCCCCAACTCTGTCTACTAAATAAACAAGTTTGCAGTGATCGAGTGGGTCTTTTACTATGTAGTGTGTTTAGAAAAATTCAACCTTCGAATTTTGATCTGTAATTGTGGACACAGAGATCATATTTTTTTATCCTAGACACATACATAACATTGTGAATGTGTCTGACACTTCCATTTAGTAAAGTCACTAGAATATCACCATATCACTTGATATGATGTGCATGATCATCTCCAAGATATATGTTTCTACCCTTGCTTATTTCCTTGAATTTCTCATACTAGTCCTTATTGCATGTCATGTGGATCGAAGCTCCAGAGTCCACATACCAAACATTAACATCATCCATTTCAACAGAAATTACAACATTAGACATACACAACTTAATATTTTTGAGATCAGAGTTCAGGGCTTCTCCAGTAAAATGTCATGAATGTCTTCTATGCTTATTCCTAACTTCATCACTTTTCTTCTTTTCATTCGAGGTTCATTCCTAATAGATGACATGCCTTGATTTGGTTTTGGAAATGGCCTTTTCTAAGATAGACTTCCACTTTTACTTCCTCCTCCTTATTTCCCTTTGAATAACTTATTCTTCAACAAAAGTGCTAAATCTATATTTTTTTAGGCTTTAAATTATTGCACCTCTTTTGTTCCTGCATCAATATACCTGCCATTTCCTTAAAGGTGGGAGCTTTCTCCCTTAATGAAAGACATGTAATAAACATATGATAGTCATCTGTCATTCCATTTAAAGTAATTCTCAGAATATCAATACTGGATATTGATTCTCCTATATCTCTCAGCTTATCTTTCAAGTCTTTAATTATTGAAACAAAAGCACTAACATATTCATTTTCTTGCATTTTAATATACAAGAGCTTATTTTTTAGAAATATGACTTGATTTAAAAAATGATAGTAAGTTACATAGGTAAAGTTTTTAAGAGGATGATTTATATTACATTGTTTGATTAAAATGCCACTTTAATTATCTTTCAATTTTATTATTTTGCATTCAGAAAGAATAGTAGTTAGTGGAGTTCTATATGTATAATGGTATTTACTTTCCACTTTAAAAATTTAAAATTGGGAAACATTAAAATTGGGAAGAGTAAGAGACCAAGAGATTAAAAAATAGGTAAAAGAAAAAGAAAAAAATTATACAAGAAGGAGATAACTAGTTGTAAGATGGAGTGAAAAACTAGCATAATCTCTAGCTTTCAAAAGTAAACGAAGAGTGTATAAAAGTTGAAAATTGTATTAGTAACAAATTTAGAGGCAAGAGATTGAAATTTTCTGGTGAATTTGAGAAAATTTGGAGCTATCAACATTCATTTGAGAAATATTTCTTATCTTTTACCACTACCAGGTTTACTTAGCAAAAATTATGATATTTGGGCCATTGAAATGAAAATAAAACTTTGTGCATAATATTTATAGGATATTGCATTAAATGGGTTTGAAGAACTCCAAATTAAGAAATTTGTGAGGCCATGATTCAATATCAAAAGGATTAAAACTTACTAAGCAAGAAGGATGATGTAGAAGTATTATTCCTCATTAAACAAGGCTTTTATGAGAGAATTCTTCTTAAAGTTGTAGTGACAACAAGGTCTAAATAAGCTTAAGATATTCTGGAGATGGCATCTACTGAAAGGAGGAACAACACTAACAGGCATCAATTTTAGTGGCAAATCATTAAGGTTGTTGATGAAGTGACTATTTTAACAAAACACTGTATAAAATTTTGATATTATAAAAATGATTAGAGAATATGTGAAGACTTTGCTAAAAAATATTAAGATAAAGAATACATCGAGGCTATAGTTGTCTTCAACACTACATAGAAGTTGTTAAAAATTTGCAGAAGAAAAACATGATTATGTACAAGATGTACAACATTGGCATGGTGAATAAAGTGAATCTCATTGCGGAGATATATATGTGGATGATGAATTAAAGTTGAAGATGAATCTAAGGTGAATCTAGTATTAGCAAAATGTAAGGTGAATATAGCAATGGAAGTTGTTGAAGACAGAAATGCGGTTGTACTAAAAGTTAAATTTGATTACGATGTTGAATTAGCATTCCTTGGGTGTGGTTTGTAAATCCAAAGTATGACAAACATAATATGTGGTTGGGAAAAGATATCGTAAATACAATAGAATAATGAAGAAGAAAAATAAAGGAAACCATTAGAGTCCTTGAAGTAGTTGTGGAAATACAAGAGGAGAAGAAAGAAAGTGAATTTTTTTTTTTGATACTATAGAAGTCAATAAAAAGTTTCAATAAATAATAGCTGAAGTACAAAAAAATACAAAAGAATAAACAAATGAATAAAATAAATAACATGGTGCAAAATTGAAGAAGAAGACCAAAGATGAGAAAATATTGAAGAAGAAGACCAAAGATGAGAAAATATTGAAGAAGACTAAAGTAAAGTTGAAGATGAAGAAGAGAAAAAGTATGCAAAATATAAAGTTTGGAGAAAAGGGAAGAAAAACCATGTAAACCATAGAGATAAGGAAAAAATTCACTAACATGTAGAAAAGAAGAAGGTAAAACATGATTTTGAGTTGATCTCAAGTTTTTAGTCTTAGATGATACTTAGACCAACAAGTAATTATATTATGAATTTTATAAGTATTTTGAGTTGGTAGAATCATTGTCAACTGGTTAATATTAGAATTATGACTAGACATAATTAAGAGGGAGTGTTTGAATATTGTAATTACTCCCAATACTTAATATTTTAAGTTTAGAAAACTATAGAAGGATTGGGTCGTCAAGATTGACGTTGCATATTATCAGTAAACACAATTCGACATAATTCTTGTCTAGCTATTTTTTTGTTACTTAATGTGGGTTACTCCAAAAGAAATTATGTTTGTGTACATCAATTTTGAGAATCAATAAATTGACATATTTTAGGTGTACTATCTTATTACTTTAGCCATGCCTCATTATTTTGATTGTTCCTATGTTTATTCATGTGTTAATAAAATTGTAACTATTAGTGCTTTTATTCACTGTGAACCATTTTTAGTGAACTTCTTTGATATTATGAAGCAACGATAAAATGATACCAATATTAAGATAAGTGCAATAATTATTGTAAGAGTATTTTGTTATTCACAATGTTAAAATTACATAGAATAACTCCATTATATAACAATGGAGGAAACCCAACGCCAGTTAAAGATAATTGTGTATCTGGGAAGATACAAATCTCTACATGAACTTACAACTCACTAGACCTAGTTCATTAGGAAAGGAAGTTTTGGAAAAGATGAAATCTAATAACCCTCATTTAAATGAAACATAGGTATTAAACATAAATAAAATTGGGTTTCAAAAAGGCATAAAAAATTACCTAAATAGAAATTCTCATAAGCAAAGAAAAGGAGAAAAACCTATAGGAGGAAACTTCTTTCCAAAAGATAGAAATATGTTAGAGCTCATAAAACCATGGAGCTAAAATTATAGATCCCACAATGATCCATTGAAGTAACAAAACTATGAATATGAGATCCATGAAACCTCAATTGGGTTGGTTGATCTATAAAGTAGAAAATGTTGCAATGGAAGAAGAGTGAAAAACATTGTCAAATTCTGCCGAAATGTTTTGAAGAAAATAAGCGCTATTAAAGACCCAGGACAAAGGATTCGAATAGAAGAAACACCATGAACCAAGAAATGAACAATGAGGTTATAAGTATGGAAAAATTATCTCAAACATGGAAAATCAACAACCATGAATTTGTTTGAACACCATCACCATCATCAAGAAGAAAACACTAGCAATGTAGTCAATACAACAATAAATATATATGACATCATCAAATTTCCCACCTAAAATTCAATTGAAGGACTATAAGAAATAAACAATGTTCATCATCATCAAAATTCCCCCACTAAAACATAATTGAGTGAGCACTAGAAACCAATATAAAATAACAGGAATGATGTAGGAATGCACAAGAAATGAGATGACAGTTTTAAATTCCTAAAACTTATGCTCAAATTATTCCATGACCATCCATCAATCCAACCACGATTCATCGAAACTGGTCCATGGTTCATCCTTTCATGTCACTTCTGCAATGACATGATTGTACCTTATTATTTTCCTTTTAGGATTTATATATATATTACCCTTATATTGATAGAGAAGGATATTGGGATCGAGTTGTTGGTGGCGACATTCTAGAACTTAGCTCAATGATCATGGCATGATGCTTTAATCGTACTTTGGAGATAAATGAGGTTTGGGGTACCTAATGCAGGCCTATTTCATTAGGTAAATATTTTAAGTATATTTTCAATAAGAAATATTTTAAGGATATCTCACCATATCCTATTAGCTCTACCTAGAAGAATGGTCGATAGGGCTCATAGGGTGTTTTGAAAATATTGGATAGATTCCTTGTCCAAGAGGATATAACTAGTTGCATGAAAGAGTTATGCCCATGGATCCTCCCTTCACAAATTTATGATCATTTCCATATATTCATGGAATGGACGGGGGTACATAAGAGACATGGTTTCCCATTTAAATTTAATGACTTTTGGATGAACAAGAAGGACTTTATCGCTCTATTTTGTGACAACTAGAGTGAGACAAGAGTAAACCCTAGGGCTTCGAATATGGCTTCATTATATCACAACATGAAATTCTCAAAGACAAGGTTCAGAAATGGGCAAGGGAAAAGAATAATGAGATGGTGAGGGAATTTATTTGAATTGATGATTAGATGAAGATCCTTGAAGACCCTTGAGATGTAGTATACTTTTTCTACTTTTCCAAAATATGATTCTTTAACTAGAGCAATAAATTAACCAAATTCCGAAGAGGAAAGTAGAGGAATGAGAACAAAAAAGAATGTTTATGTGGGTGGAAGAAGGTTACAAAAACAACCATTTTTCCATAGAGAAACATCTTCTAGGAGAAATAAAAACTCAATTTGGAGTATCAGGGATGTATCATGGTGTGTTCTACAATCACAAGTGGAAATACAAAAGGAAACTCTTCGTCACTTTAGTAACCATTACAGTGAAAGAGACGTTCTTCCTTTCACTAATTAGATGGAGTTCTGCAACCTATTCCCTCTCATGGTTGATAAGGAGGGCAAAGATCAAATGGAGAGACTAGTCACAAAGGACGAGGTTCTGACGGTCCTGAAAGAAATGGAAAGAGGTAAGAGTCTAGGACTAGATGGTTAGTATATGAAACTATATATTCACTTCGAGGACATATTCCTCATTGATCTTATAGATTTGGTATAGTAGTATGAGATACTATGTAGGGTAACAAGAGAGATGAACGAAAGTTTCATTACACGAATACTAAGGTAATGAATCCCTCTTCCTTCTTGGATTTCTGTCCAATTTCATTGTGAAATACGATCTATAAGATGATATCCAAGACCACTACAAATCAGATCAAGCCATCATTGTCAAAGTTCGTCTCTGCTGAATAATTTGGATTCCTAAAAAAATGGTATATTCATGATGTAGTTTCCAATGCAAAAGAATTTATAAACTGCAAAAATATCCATTGGATTGAAGCTTTCCTAATGGGGATAAATCTTATAAAAGCCTATGATTGTGTTAGCTAGGAATTCTTGAGAATGATGCTAATTAATA
The DNA here is from genome assembly GCA_000404065.3 of Pinus taeda. Taxonomy (NCBI): domain Eukaryota; kingdom Viridiplantae; phylum Streptophyta; class Pinopsida; order Pinales; family Pinaceae; genus Pinus; species Pinus taeda. The sequence goes on from APFE030961019.1 coordinate 81,646, forward strand.
TCATTATTGGTGCACTTATGGTGGAGCGGATCCTAACTTGTGTATCATCTATTAATTTTGTTGTCATCATCAATGACCTCTCAACAAATATTTTCAAGGCATCTTGGGGTATTAGATGTGCCCTATCTCTTCTCATGTTTTTGTTGGTGATTGAATGGTTAAGAAAAAGGATTTCAAATGTGCACGAAAGGAGTATCATTACAAGATCTAGGTTGAAAAATCATATTTCCCTTACAAACTTCATGTTCATGATGATTGTAATTGGGACTGAAGTAATCAGATAATTGAAGGATCTAATTGATATTATAATATCTTTCAAAGAGGTTTCAGGTCTATTAATGAACAAGATTAAGTCGGTTTGATATCAAAAGACCCTTAGGGGGAAACAATTAAGAAGATTCCATATTTGTTTGGTGTTCAATCGATCTCTTTGGATGGAGAGTTTAAGTACGTTGATTTCTTTTTGAAGTTGAATGATTACGAAAACAAATACTAGGACTGATTATCTCTTAAAATTGAGAAGAATCTACACTTATGGTCTCATAAGTGGTTATCAATAGGAGGCAAACTCATTATTATCAAATATGTTTTACAAATTATCTCCATATATTGGATGCCTAAATTCAAATTATCGAAGGGTATTGTAAATAGGATCAATTCTATCATTATGCAATTTCTATGGGTTGGTAATGGTTCCAATAGGAAAATCAACCTTGTCTGAAGGGAGGTGCTTGCTAGTCAGGTTGATGAAGGCAGATGGGGTTTCAAATATGCACAATGTTTTAGTTTGGCCTTATTGCTCAAATGTTTTTTGCAGGGGAGTGTGTGGTGATGGATTATGACATCAAATCATTAAATCTAAATATCTTAAAACTAAGGAATTAGACGACTGGATAAGAAAGGGTGCTTCTGATCCTAAGGTGGTTTCCCAATCTTGGAGAAGCTTGTTGCAAACAAAACATTGGTTCCTTGGGAACCTAAGACAAGAGATAGACACAAGATCTCTTTTGGAAATCAGATTGGACGCATCCAATGGAATGACAGGTAATTTGATAGGTAATCATACTCTATCTTTATCCTTGATTTCCTTTTTACATGAATTGGGTATATATGTTCTTAAGGATATGTCTAGTACACTCGAGACAGTGTCAGATTCAACCTCTTGGAAAAAAGCTAGGGATTTGGGTCTAATAGGAGACTTTGTTGAAGAATGGAAGGAATATATATTATAGTTGAAGTTTGCAAGAATAATGTTGACTCCAAAGGAGGACAGACTGACTTGGTGTGGTCGATTTCAAGAAGGCCACATTAAGGTAAATGAACCATACTCCATCAATAAACATAGTTCATCTATGGATCTTTGCTACAGTTGGTTCAACAGCTCATGGAGGTGGAATATGACACAAAAACTTAAATGTTTTGAATGGTTAGCGGTTCACAATAGATTTCTTATGTGGGATAACCTTATCAAGAGGGTCTTCCAAGTCCCGGTAGGTGTGGTTTATGTTTGGTTCAAGTAGTTGTTAACCATGTTTTCCTGCACTGTTCCTTTTTTTTCGGTGTGGTTTGGGGTGCTCAACATTCAGAACATCAGAGTAATTTTGGATAGGACAAACATTGGAATATATCTAAGGCATTGGTTTGCTAAGTACAAGTCTCACAAGAATTTGTCATTTTTTTCCTATGCATATTATGGAGGGAAAGGAACAATTTTATTTTTTAGCAAGCACAACCAACTGTGAAAAGGAATTGCATTAAGATTTTGACATATTTTAAGGAATATGGTATCCATGAGGACAAGAAACCAGAATCCAATTGGCACCCAAGGAACCCATTAGAGAAATGTTGAGGTCTAAAATGGCCCTCAAAACAAAAGTATAGAACCAAAATAAACCTTATAAGAACCAATAATATTTAACATGATGATGTAAACCATGATTTATGATTTACCATTTTTGGAGTTAAAAGGTAAAAGGATTAAAAAAATAAATAAAAAAAAATCAACTTGTATTTTTAACTCATCTCCCTATGATTTTACTCAAATTTCGAGCACGAGCACTCATTTAATGTAGAATTTAATTCATTATCCAAGAAGTGCCCATGTTGTATACTTTTGATGGACCTTGCTACACAAAAAATGAGAAATACATGCAAAACATGATTGCAATCACATTTTTTCATGTCTTTTTCATTTTTTGTGTAGCAGGTTCCATCAAAAGTATGCAACATGGGTACTCCTTGGATGATGAATTAAATTATGCATCCAACGTGTGTTTCCACTCAAAATTTGAGTAAAATCATAGGAAAATTAATTTAAATTACCAGTTGAAAAAGTAGTTTTTTTACTTTTCCCTCTAAAATTTGATGATGTAATCAAATCTTATTTTATTATTTCTATTATATTTTTTTAATATTCTTTAGGAGGTCCAGTTTAGACCTCAAAATTTCTCTAACGTTATGCGTGTACTATCTAGCTGTTTTTTTATGGGGCGACATCTTTCGGGCCTTGTGGCAGCGAGGTGGTCATCCATTTGGGGCTCAGAGACTTTTACCATTTCGTTTGGTTTAGAATTAAATGATCCAACACCAAGGCATAACTTCTTGCATTTTGGGGAGTCTTATATTGTTCCAAATGGCTTGGAATTGAAGATATTGTCATATTCAAAGACTCCACAGTAGTTGTCGAATGGGGAAGCGAGAGATATAAATTGGAGACTCCTAAGCTTTCTAACTAGAAGAGGAGGATTAGGGTGTTGATTAATGAATTCAAAAGGGTTTCTATTTCCCATATATACAAAGAACAAAATATTGAGACAAACTTATTATCAAAAGAAGGGTGTAATGCAGAGCCGAGGAAAATTAGCTTCGAGGATTTTGAAAATGAGTGTCTTCAGCAGACTGGATATAGCATGATATGACAAGAAATCATAGGACGAGAATCTCATGTGATATAAATTGCTATTTCTGGTATACAATCATGACAAACATATATTGTATTTTTTTTTTTTGACATCTACTTAGAGATAATTACTATTATGTGTAAAGGGAAAAATAGAGGTTGTCTTCATAGAAACAATCTCAAGATACTATAGAGAGATGGATATGGTCAAAAAGCTATGTAAGAAACAAGAGGTTTATGTAACTATTTTGGTACAGGAGGTAGTAAGTTATCATTATGTGTAAAGAGGTGGTAAGTTATCATTATGTGTAAACAGAAAAATAAAAGTTGTTTTCATAGAAATAGACACGAGATAGTATAAAGAGATAAATATTATCAGAAAGCTAAATAAGAAACAAGAGGTTTATGTCACTGTTTTGAAAGAGTAGGTAGTAAGTGGAGAAAATCATATGTACATGAAATTTCTTTTATAATTAGGCCAATAGGCCTTCCTTTGAAACAGACTTTCGTCATCCTTTTCATTCTTAGGTTGACACCTGGCATCCATATTCGACGGGCATCTGTCATGATTTCTGTTTATTCTCAGCGCCGAGAACTTCCTGCTTTCCATCCGTTTGGTAGCATCTATTGTGATTTTTGTTTATTCTCAGTGCCGAGAACTTCCTGCTTTCTGTCCATTTGGTAGCATTATTGTTGGGTGACATTATTGCTCAACTCTCTCCAAAACCTAGTTATGCAATCCCTGTTTTGCGGTGCACACATTCGTGGCTTGAAACCCCTATTCTGCGATGCATGATCAACAAATTTGTGCTTTGGAAACCCTGTTCTACGGTTTCCGTGCTTCCATGACCTTACCGACAACCTTCTTGGATCAAACTTCATCGAAAAATAGACAACCCTGTTTGACAATCTCACAAAGTATAGCAGTGTTCAAACTGATAGAGGAGCCTCATTTGACAATCTCACAAATGGAGCTGGAAATCGTGAGCCGGAGCTGTGTTTAGAATACATCTGCACAACATCATTTCTTCCAGGTCAGGTCCTTCTTCAACTACTTTGTTTCCCTTTCCTTGCCATATCATCTCTCTCAGTCCTGTTTTGCTTCCTAGGGATTTGCTGGACTTCATTAATGATAGGCTTATGGATGTTTTTTATATGGTTGGCTCAGCGTTCCTTGCACATATATGCTGCCCCGAATTGCTATCATTATCAGTATTATTATCTTCTCCCAACAGTGACAAAATGATGAATATATCCTCGGCTCTGTTATTTCAAAACAACTCACTTATAATTTAGTTTCCAATCCCACTGTCCAGACCGATCCTCTGAAGCCCCTAAACGGGAAGCATAAGCCCCTTACTTTTGCATTCCCCTGTAGGCGGACTTGTGCCTGTGTAATCATTTTGTGTGTTTCTTTAACCAATTGTTATGGGGCGGCTCAATATATTCAAAATACAAGAATCTCCATCGCAATATATATTCAAGGAGCGCGAAGATTTTGGACTCTTACATCATGGTAAACCCTGTCTGATACAACACTTAAATCTAAGATTTCAAGATATGCCTGGGCATGTATTTCACTCACTTAATTTACCCTTTGCAGACAACAACATGATAGGGAAATCAAATGAGGTGCAAGGAAAAAAGGAAGAAGGTCCTCTTGAGGAGTGCCTTACTACATAAACAAAGTTGGTTCAAAAGTAAACCACTCGTACATAGGAGTCAGTAATTATTGATGTTGACTCACTATAACAAACAAATCAGTTGGAAATATAATCAAGACAGGATACTGCCTAGGTGGAAGAAGAAAAAGAATCAGTTAAAGAGATTAAGGATGTTCAAAAAGCTGCAGATAGTATGAATAAAGCAATTTAACTTACTTCAACACCAACTGTGCCAAAAAACTATAAAATAGCTTTAAAGTATTTCCAAACTCCAAAGTATTCTCTGAAGATTTATCTCCAAATGTTTTAGTAACACCTTTTTCAACTAGTATTCCACTAATAGTATATATTTTCAAACCATTATTTGAAGCTGACACAGTGTCATCTCTGGCTAGTTATTAAAATTCTCAAACCAAATTTGTTGTGAAAAAGACGAGGAAAACAAAATTGGATGATATTGAAATAGTATCAAAGTTCAGTTGGATGATACTTTTAATCCATTCTTGAATTTCTATAAAATCATATTTTCTTTTCTCTAATGAGACAAACATAAGTTTTACATTTTTCATCGAAACCTTTTCAATATTTTCTGGGTTGAACTGCTTTTCCCAATCCAGGATCAAGATGAATCTTTGCTTGATATTCTTGTCTTGTACCATTAGAGACTCAATCATGTCACTTAGATGAACAATATATTGATAATATCTATATATTTTGTCTAGCTGCATATAAAACTTAATCTGATTCTTTTGTAGTAACTAATTAACCTGCAAGGCCTGTTTTTTGAACATAGTCATACTTTGACAAACTTCTTGATTTTTTATTACATGCAACTGAAGAGTTTCAACCTGTTGTTTTAATGCGGAAGAGATTATCTCTATTTTACCTTCATCTTCTTCATTTAAAATTCTGATCTAATCCTCATTATCGTTTCTTATATTTGCAACTTGTTGAGCATATTTGCTCTCCATTTTTGCCAATTTATTCTATGATTCATTTTAACAATTAAACCTTTCTGTATTGAAATCCTCCACTAACTATTGCTGAGATATTGAAAAACCTTCTCTGAGAGTGTCATATTGTGTTTGCCACTATTCTCATTAAATATTCTACTTTTCTTTAATTCAACTTCCAGTTCTTTGATTCTTCGAACTTTCTAATCATAATCAATAGAAAGTCCACTCACTACATTTTGTTGGTAATAAAAAAAGGAACCAAGAGCTTGAGTGGAGATCACCCATTTACATAGGTATTTCACAAGAAATATCATTTCCTCTCAAGTTAAGCTCTGTAAGTTGTTTCAGAGACCCAATACTCGACGAAATATTACCAGAAAGTAAATTTACTTCCAAACCCAATACATCAAGATTATGTAACCCATAAAGCGCATCTGGTATACTTCCTGAAAATTTATTATTGCTAGCATTGAAAATAGATAAAATCCCTACCTTGGCAATCTCAGATGGAAGCTTACCTAAAAATCTATTACAGTCAATTTGTAGGTTAGATAAATTTCTAGCATTGCCAATATCTTTAGAAAGCCTTCCCATGTCATGACTGGCTGCTTCATCATCCCCAAGAATTTTTAGCTATAGATTATTTTGTAGTATTTGATGTTGATTTTGTTTTGGTTCACAACAATGATCCAAGTGGTTTGCGTTATATGGTTTTCCCAGTTGGGCTAAATAAATCTGGGAATTTGGGATTCCTAGTTTTTGTGTATATTATGATACCAGCCAAGTGGTCACTGAATGGATTTTAGATTCCTTTGTTCTTGTGTGTATTATGATACCTTCCAATTGGTCATTGAAGGGATTATGCATTTTTTACTTAAAGCATCCACCTTAAATAAACTGGTGTCCTCCTTTGCTTTCATCTCAATGCTGGTATCAACTGTAAAGTGGATTGAAAAGCTTAAATATTTTAATGGCGAGCTGTACTGCAGGACAGGTTATCAAATGCAAAGGTAACTACTTCAGTTCAGTTCAGTTTAGTGCAAGGATTCATGGCCACATCCATTTTATTTCATGTATATCATTTCATGGCAAAATTGATTTCCAGGGTTAAGCTGCATTTATGCAAACTGTATGTGTGCAAGGGAGCCTCTGAAGATTGAAGAAGTGGAAGTGGCTCCTCCACAGGCAATGGAAGTGAGAATCAAAGTGCATTATACTGCCTTGTGTCATACAGGCCTTTGTTTCTAGGAAGCAAAGGTATGCTATGAATAATTATCATTAAACATAAAGAAAATTTGAAGGAAGGATATTAATTACACATCTCCAACTACATTGTACTGTATAACACATACAAATATTGCTGTTAGCAGTGAAATGGAATGACTGATACTGATACTGCTTTGGTTGCAGGGCCAAAATTGTCTCTTTCTCCACATTTTGGGACATGAAGCAGTTGGGTATGATGTGCAGGCATTGTAAAGTTCCATTTCCAAAAAAAAGTATCTTATGCATTGCAGTGTCCACCTTCTTAAGAGCAAATAAATAATTCCATTTTGAAATCACAAAGGATGATCCAGATTTATGTTGCCTTCCCATGTCATGGCTGGCTGCTTCATCATCCCCAAGAATTTTTAGCGGTATATTCTTTTGTAGTATTTGATGTTGATTTTTTTTTGGTTCACACCAGTGATCCAAGTGGGTTGCGTTATATGGTTTTCCTAGTTGGGCTAAATAAATATGGGAATTTGGGATTTCTAGTTTTTGTGTATATTATGAAACCAGCCAAGTGGTCATTGAATGGATTTCGGATTCCTTTGTTCTTGTGTGTATTATGATACCTTCCAATTGGTCATTGAAGGGATTATGCATTTTTTTACTTAAAGCATCCACCTTAAATATACTGGTGTCCTGTTTTGCTTTCAACTCAATGTTGGTATCAACTGTAAAGTGGATTGAAAAGCTTAAATATTTTAATGGCGAGCTGTACTGTAGGACAGGTTATCAAATGCAAAGGTAACTACTTCAGTTCAGTTCAGTTCAGTGCAAGGGTCATGGCCACATTCTTTTTATTTCATGTATATCATTTCATGGCAAAATTGATTTTCAGGGTTAAGTTGCATTTATGCAAACTGTATCTGTGCAATTTATGCTTCTTGAAATCTGATATATTTTGATTTGTACTATTGTTACAGCTGTTGTTGCATGGGGTGCAGGGGAGCCTTTGAAGATTGAAGAAGTGGAAGTGGCTCCTCCACAGAGAATGGAAGTGAGAATCAAATTGCATTATACTACCTTGTGTCATACAGGCATTTATTTCTGGGAAGCAAAGGTATGCTATGAATAATTATCATTAAACATCAAGTTTCTAGGAAGCAAATGTATGCTATGAATAATTATCATTAAACATGAAGAAAATTTGAAGGAAGGATATTAATTACACATCCCCAACTGCACTGTATTGTATAACACATATAAATATTGCTATTAGCAATGAAATGCAGGGCCAAACTCCTCTCTTTCCCCACATTTTGGGACATGAAGTAGCTGGGTATGATGTGCAGGCATTGCAAAGTTCCATTTCCAAACAAAAGTATCTTATGCACTGCAGTGTCGACCTTCTTAAGAGCAAATAAATAATTCCATTTTGAAATCACAAAGGATGACCCAGTTTTATGTTGCCTTCCCATGTCATGACTGGCTGCTTCATCATCCCCAAGAATTTTTAGCGGTAGATGCTTTTGTAGTATTTGATGTTGATTTTGTTTTGGTTCACAGCAGTGATCCAAGTGGGTTGCATTATATGGTTTTCCCAGTTGGGCTAAATAAATCTGGGAATTTGGGATTCCTAGTTTTTGTATACATTATGATACCAGCCAAGTGGTCATTGAATGGATTTCGGATTCCTTTGTTCTTGTGTGTATTATGATACCTTCCAATTGGTCATTGAAGGGATTATGCATTTTTTAACTTAAAGCATTCTATGTTTACCTATAAAACAAATAAATAAAAATGTCTATTAATTCGAAATACACACAATGGTAAATGTTGACATAATCCAAGTAAATAATGTTGATATTGCGGAATGGTTAATGTTTATATAATCTATTTAAATAATGCTTTTCCAATACTCATGATTTAAGTAAATAATGTTTTTTCTTATTTGAAATTAACCATTGTTGATCTAACCTTCGCTCGAGGGGTTATCATTATTAATTAAGGTGGTTTTATATGTGGTATAAGTGAACAACAATTTTAGAAATAATTATTGAGTTTACAAGTCGAAGATAGAAATAGATTAGATAACGCGTGGTTATTTTAAAATATTAAATTACACTGTGGAAAAGCATATTACAATTACTTAATGTTTTAGTCGTAGTGTCAACCAGCAATGTAAGTGGTTTGTTTTAATATTTGGAACTCACAAATTTCTCTGCTTTTCATTTATCATGTAAAACGATGTAATTTATTTTTTATTTAAAAAAATAAAGTGTGTTGCCAATAATCTATTGAGTTTTTAGTATGAACGCGTTTTAGACTTAATATATTGATATGAATGGTTTGGTTTTGGTTTTGTTGTTTTAGTATGAAATCTGCTGGTAAGGGATGGTCATGGTGGTTATTGCCTTGGTCACTAGCAAACTTTGTATATGCTTGACTATCTGTAGAGGTTTCTTCCTTTTACTAATCCTATCGGCCTCTCTTTGTACCTTTTGAGACAATTGCTAGTTAAATTAACTTTTTTTTCTTCTCGAAGAGGAACACAGCCTTTTTCCTTTTTGTGTTATGAAAGTTGTGAATATATAATATAGATATGTTATTATTAAAATCACATCCGATCATAGTATGTATAGCTGCAAACACCTGTGCAACAAACAGATTCTGCAATTAATACCTATCAAACTGGTTAAATTAAAAGTCTGACAAATAAATGCTTAGATTAAAAGTGTGACAAATAAATCCGAAGCCATTCCGAACCCGAAATGACAACGAAAAATATTCTCAAATATAATATGGTGCTGTAAAATCTAATAATAGTATTCGGAGTCGCAAAGGTCCAGTGCGTTGTGTCACTGGCAGGCCATAATATTTCTCGGAAGACTTCGTTAAGCTTATTAGATATTCTAAAAATGGTTAAAAGGTTTTGCATAAACGAACAGAAAGCGTTCGCCCACCTTATTCCCCCGCAGACGACATCACCGACTCAGGGTCTTCTGCTACCATCATATTCTATTATGGACAGATGCGACGTACACTATCGGTATTTATCATGAAAAATCTCTCTGTTGTGAGGAAATCACTAAATCGTCACTGAAGATATAAGCGATCCGATCGACAACCCACGATTTACTAAATTGGCTATCAGGTATTCTCTCTGGCATAAGAAAAGATCTGCAGAGAGGGCACGTCGTCTGACGATGATCAAGCCACTTATCAAGACAATTCCTATGAAATACATGATGGCAATTACACAATTCTCTGATATGCTCCTCTTCCTCGAAGGAGTTCAAGCACACAGCACACACGATATCATTCCCCATCGCCTCGCAGAATGTGTCGGCAAATTTCCCGAATGGAATGACAGGCAAGTTTTTTCTAATAGTATCAGCAGAGATTGAAGGAACAGAAGAAAAATTCATGTCAGGGAAATCTTGCCACGAAGAACTGTCGAGTTCTCCAGAATCATATAGCCCCACAAAATGGAAAACCCAACGCATCGTTATCTTTATATAAGATAACGCCAATGCTGGGTGAAACCGCAGCCTCGATAAAACGAGACCGTAATAGCTTGCAAGGAAACCCATGACCTATAAGACTCGAAGAAAATCCAGCACTTCAAATGCGCTGAAAAAAACCAATACAGACACGTTAGGGTTTCGATCTCTGATCCCTTTGCCTGAAGCCTCTCTAATGCTTATTTGATCTATATAGACAAAAGTATGAGTCTCTGAGACTTGAATTTAAATGATTTTCCGATAAGAGTAGGAATTCCAGTTCTCGTGTGAATCGAGACTTGAAAGGGGACAAGATCCATCCAGTAGGAGCCCAAAACAACCGAATGCGCAAGCTCAACTGATATTCGTTACAATGCAACCGAAACATGTTAGGACAGCAATACTACTCTATGGGAGGGAGGACAAACATAGAGAGGAAGTATTTCTAGAGATGGGAAAAATAAAACTTGTGGACGAAAAAGGGAGTTTCGAGGTGGGAACCACAAGCCAAATGGCAGGAAAGACCTTCAATAAAGTGTTAAAAACCCTCCTTTCGGTGTCCTCAGGTAGTTGCAGTGTCCTGTCTTTTTAGGTGCCACTTAACAGTCTAAACCGCATTCAGATGCTAGGTGTCAGATCATCCATGGTAATCAGCACATCTTGAGCTTCTCCTTTGTTTAATGAAGCCATTAAACAAGATTCTCTTTAAATTGTTGTCCCACTTTAGGTGCCACTTCACAGTCTAAAACGCATTCAGATGCTAGGTGTCAGATCATCCATGGTAATCAGCACATATTGAGCTTCTCCTTTGTTTAATGAAGCCATTAAATAAGATTCTCTTTAAATTGTTGTCCACTTTAGGTGCCACATTCAGATGCTAGGTGTCAGATCATCCATGGTAATCAGCACATATTGAGCTTCTCCTTGGTTTAATGAAGCCATTAAATAAGATTCTCTTTAAATTGTTGTCCCACTTTAGGTGCCACTTAACAGTCTAAAACGCATTCAGATACTAGGTGTCAGATCATCCATGGTAATCAGCATATATTGAGCTTCTCCTTTGTTTAATGAAGCCGTTAAATAAGATTCTCTTTAAATTGTTGTCCCATACAGTGGAACGTCTAGGTAAATAAGTTAAGTATTGATTATTATATTTATTTATTATTATTTTATTTTATTTACTAAATGAAAATAATTATATTTATGTGTGGTTGACTATGGAATGGGATTTTAAGAATTTTAGTTTAATTATTTACGATTATTAAATGGATGGTTCTGATTTAATTTATCATATGTTTTAGAGTATTTATAATAGAATAGAAAATTAAAGGTTGAGATTTATTTTTAAGGAGTTATGGTTTTTTTTGTCATTTTAATTAAATTGATTGATTAAAAAAATTGTTATATAAGTGTCAATTGATGTGAGTTATATTTTTTTTGTCATCTGTATTGATAAGCATTGGTATTTACATGATATTGTAATAAAGGCTATTTATAAATTAAAAATTTTCTAGGTAAATTTCAATCAATAAACTTGTTTCATGTTTTTTTTAATGTATATATGTTTAACTTAGATTTATTTTTTAACCAATGTGATACGTATAAGAAAAAAAAATAAACAAGTAAACAAATAATAAAAATAAAAAAAAAATATTTAATATTTATAAGGATTGAACTTATAAAGATCTATTATTCATTTAATTTATATAACATTTAATAATAAATAGAATAAAAAAATGACAATTAAAAACTAGTTTTTTATAAATTTTAAAAAGAAAATGTATAATTTTATTAATAAATCTTTCTTTCTAAAAAATCAATAATTTTAACTCCATTAATTTAAATTAACCCTAATAAAAAAATTGAAACATAGTTCCAAAACCAATACTTTTCCGAGTGGGAGCCCAATCATGCCCTTCTCATACTATGTTTGTCCCTTCAAGGTGGGATACTTTTAAAGAAAGTTTAATACTTCAAAAGGTGTGGTATGTTTAACTCTTATTAAATGTCACGTAATTAAATAATTATGTTATTAAATATGCTTTATGATATATGATGTTTCAATCAAAAGTATTAACTAACTTTAAAAATAATTTTGAGATATGTTGTAATAATTTAAAATGCATTTAAATGTTAGGCGTGTGATAATGATTAAAACAGCTAAATTATATACAGTTACAGAAATACAATTATATTAAGTATAAATGGTGCATGTGTAATCACACTCACATACAGATTACATTCAGATCACTCTATTAAATAGAGTTTTTGAGATCCAACTTATTCCTAATTTAGAGAGAGTGGTTGAGAGAATTTCTCAACCATCACAAACCAATTTCTCAAATATGGAATGTAAGCATTAACTCCAACATCCCCCCTTAATGATTACATTACATGAAAATAACAAAATAATCAAGCTTATGAGTAGATGCTCCATCAAGTTGCCTCATAACCCTCGGAAATGTGTAGTTGGCAAGTTGGATTCTTGAGTTCCCTTCCTCAACTCCCGAATCAAGGACCTCCCGAAGTCAATTACTGGACAGCATCCCAATCTGTCGCATAACCTCATTAGGAAACCACTTCCATGTCTACCACTAATGAGGGATCCTTCCCTAGATCCGCAACTGTCATACTATCTGGACAACCATCCATATTGAGCCTTATTGCTACTTGATCTTTAAGTATTTGCATCAGACACATAGTTGAACTGCTGGTTATTTTAAAAAAGTTCAATAGATTCACTCTCTTCATTGGATTCATCATCAGAATTCAATTGGTATTCAACTGTGGTTATATTTGTTGATTCTTTCCCTTTTAACACATCACTAGCACGACTTCTGCAATTCCACGTTGTATGCCCAATTTTCTTGCAATAGTAGCATTCAATGTCACCTTTGTTTGCATTTTTCTTTCTCATCCTTGACTTTGTCCACAAGGCATTTTCTACATGAGAGTTCTCTTCGGCATCCTCTGGTTTCAGTCGCTTTTCCTCCCCCAAAAGTGTTGCAATTGTCTCTTGCAATGTTTGTGTAGATATTTGACTCAAAGTGAAAACAACATTACTATAACTTGAAGGAAGACTATTTAATAATACAGCTTTAGCATCTTCATCCTCCTCCTTAGTCTCAGCTTCACTTAATTGTCTTAAAAGAGACATTAAATTATTTATATGACTAGACATAGATGTCTCCTCATTCATTTTCAAACTAAATAATTGCAGCTTTAGGGAGAATTTTGCATTTGTAGATTTTGCACCAAACAATTGAGCCAAATGTTCCCATATTTCCTTTGATGTTTTAGTAAGATCTACATGATGTAATTGCGAATCAGAAAGAGCAAGTCCAATAATAGACTTAGCATTGTCATATCTTATTTTCCATTCAAATAAATCTTTGACATCTGTAGGTGCTGCTTCTGAAACATTCACTATTCCCCACAAGTTTTTATTCATTAATTGCAGTTGTATTTTTACTTTCCATGAGGGAAAATTCAAACCACTGAATTTATCTAACGCCATAAACTCCATGATAAAAGAAAATACCTTTTCTAAAATGGTGAAAAAAAATCCTATTGAAGCTTCAATCGCCTGTTCCCAGTGGCTACTATGGCAACGCACTCAGTGTCTCCTTCGTTGTGGCAAGAGCAGGGGTTTAATCGAAAGGCCCCTGCCTTTTGCTGTTAAATTAATTAATGAGGCCAAACGAATCGTTAGATTCAGAGAAGGCCTGGATCGGCCTCATGCTCGCTGAGTCGCCGTCATAGCTCGAATAGTATTAGTATTCAGCTTATATAAGATCTCAGCAGCAACCAGAGCTTTTTAACCGGCTGTTGGCTTCTACGACGTCCATCCAAAATGAACCAGCCCTGAATTATAACCGACAAGTGCAAATTACAAGCGGATCTAAATTAGCTTCATCGAATTACACAGGTGCGAGAGTATCCATGTTCAATCACTATGTTCCGCAACAGCAACAACATATGCATATTCATCAACAGCAAGTCCAATCAGTAAGCACCACCAGGTATGAGTTATATAACTTTCGTCATCGATCACACATCTGACAACTTGCTAGCCTCTGCTCCGTCTAGAATACTTAGGTTGCAACAGCCCGGTTAACATCCAGATGCACCTCCTCACAACACATGCTCAGATCTAGCTCTGATACCATGATAAAAACAGCTAAATCATACACAATTACAGAAATACAATTATATTAAGCACAAATGGTGCATGTGTAATCACACTCACACATAGATTACATTCAGATCACTCTATTAAATAGATTTTTTGAGATCCAACTTATTCCTAATTTAGAGAGAGTGGGTGAGACAATTTCTCAACCATGACAAACCAATTTATCAAATATGGAATGTAAGCATTAACTCCAATAGATAATGCATGGTAATCACCCCATATTGAATTTCTCCTTTGTTTAATCAAGGCATTAAATAAGATTCTCTTTGAGTCTTCGTCCCTTCAATGAAACTTATGGAAGACGTGTGGCCCAATTACAGAAGTTGCCTAGCAAGAAGGAAACTAAAGCTGTAATTATTTCTAAGGTAGATCTCTAATATATTTAAAAAATATTGAGTTGATTGGTTTATTGGATACTAATGGTTTGATACCGTTCCTTTAATCTATTCCCCGTTAAACCCACCCCACTAGATGTGGAAGTTGCCGAGCAAGGAGGAAATATAATATATTTAAGTGTGCCGCTAATGCTGATTGGTTTTTTTGTAAATTTTTAGTGTTTGCTGATTGGAGTTTTTGTAGATTTTGAGTGTTTAGTGTTAGGAGAGTGCAGGTATGATAAGTTAATTATTATATTATTATATTGATTATTATGTTTTATTTATTTAGTAAATGGAATATTATTATTATATAGATAGGTATTTTATTATGGGGTTTTTTATGGATATTTTAGAGATTTATTTTCTTCGAGTTATCCTTGTTTATGTCATTTTGGATTTTCTGACATCATCTGAATCAAAATGACTATTCGTTCTAGCCTGCCCCTGAGATGACCTTTCGTTCTATCTTATCCTTGATCGGGATAATCATGTGTTGTTGTGTGTTGTCTATGCTTGCATACCTAGTTATTACTATCATTAAGAGCAATATCTTTGTCATTACTCTCATTAACAATGAGAAACATTAATAGTTACATCTGAGTTACATCATAGTCTATGCCATGATCGTCCAGAATCTCCCTTCAACAATTGGATCATAGTGTGATCCAAGCTGCTTTTGATCATTTATTTCCCCTTCTGTTCAATTAGTGGACATATCCTCTATTTTGCCTCTTCACCTTGATCCAAAAAATTATTCTCATCGAAATTGTTATTGTTGTTGCTACCCTTCTTGTCGAAATTTCTATTGTTGTTGTTGCCCTATTTCTGCCTACTGTTGTTGCCTTCATCAAGAATACCTGCCCCAAATTTCTCACTATTCCAGCCACTAACAAGCAAGTGAGAATCAAGAAGTTGATAACTAGGTGGAAATCATAACCTCTACCCTGACTTGCTTGCATACGAAAGCCACTTTAGTTGTTGTGATTACCTCCTCTGCAATACAACACATGTAGGATGATATAATTGCCTAAAAAAGAAGATGCCAAGTATCAATATGAGAACATTGCATATCAAAATAAAAATTACCAATTACTAAACAAATTATCATCCTTAGTTGCCTAAATACCATCTAAACTAATTATTATCGATTAAAACCATAGTCAACAAAGTTGAATTGATATGCAACAATAATTGATTATGTGACAAGATTAAATTAATGGTAGAAAGAACAACGCGTAACATTTTACTTTCATGAATCAAAATAATTTAGAAAGAAATTTCCTTATAATTGAACCTACATACTAGCAACTTGTAGCGCCACTTGAATTTCTTGTTGTGTATTTATCATAATCAGTTTCCAAAAGGCAATGGTTGATTATATGAAAGAAGTAAATTGAGGGCAGAAAAACCAACGCATAATATTTTACTTTCATGAATCAAAATAATTTGGGAACAAGTTGTGTTACAATCAAACCTCTAGACCAATAACTTGAAGCACCACTTGAATTGTCTATTGTTTATTTGTCATACTCAGGTGTAATGTTGCAACCATATCTACCACATGAGGATCATCTAGGTCGAATTGTGACACCCAATTTCCACTAGTTTAGGAAATCACAATGGAATTAGAATGGGAAAGAATCTAAAATCTTTAAAGAACCTAGTTTTTTAAGATTCAATGTGAAAATGTGGCATCAAAAGCATATATTTCATTCATTGTCAATTCCCATGCTACAATGTTACTAATTGTGCTTTGTGGGAAAGTGATTGTCATGATCTGGGGAAAATGGTGGCGAAAAGCAATGGGGGAACCATGGCCTTAAGGGCTTTGGAAAGCCACTGTGATCTAGAGAAGAAGATGGGTGGAAAACAGGATCCGTTGGTCCAATTTGACACACATGATTCATGTGAGACAACCATGTGCCCCTAATGGACAAATTAGCATGGTAGATATGTTAAAATAAGTTAATTACTACCACATGAGGAATTGGCTAAAATTAGAGAGTCATTTAACTGAGTGTTGAGTCAAGTGGAGTTAAGTGATAGACGAATTGAGTGTGTAGTTGCATGTCAAGATATTTTAGGCGAGTCGCTAGTTGGAAACGTTTAAATACCCTTCATTTGATTCATTGTAATTATCAAGTTTTGTGTGATCAATAGCAGAGCCGCAGTTCATGTGTTCTGTGTGTCAAATTTGTGTTTAAGCTCCTCTGCATTTCCAACAAATTGGTATCAGGGTTGAGGAAGGATCACAATATCTTTGGTGTCTGTAAAGCAAGTGTTAATAGGGCCAAGAGAAGAAAGCCAACAATTTTTTTAATAATTTTGCGTTCCAAATTTGTCGAACTATTAAAAAGTGTGAATATTTCACACTTTGTTATTGTAAAAACCATGCAAATATCATTTAAATATGGTTCTGTGAAAATCAGGTTAATTGCGTAGTCTTTTAAGTGTCAGGGGTGCACAAACCCTGCCACATATGGGAAAAAACCGAACTCCGTGAGACAATATGAAGTCAAAGATTTAGTTGGAAACCTCATGTGGCATGTGAACTTCCAAGCCTATCGATAACTATGTTTTTGTTGCATGGGTAATTTTTTATTGAAGTCAAAGTTTAGTTTGAAAAATCACGTCAAGTGTGGAGTGTTTGAAAAATCTTGTAGTGGCATGGAGCATTTAACATGTTATTTTTATATATGTTAAAAAAAATTAAGAAGTTTATATATATAGATATATAATATATATATAATATATAATAATATATATATATATATATATATATTATATATAATATATAATAATATAAATGAATTTTTTAAATAAGGGATTTTTATAAAGCAAATTTTATAAAATTTTCTTTTATACAATTATTAAAAAAGGTTTTGCAAAGTTTATAAAAGGAGAAATTTAAGGTTTTTTGAAGAGAAGCTTGAGAAAGATGGCTGTCTCAAATTTCCAGCCCCAGTTCCCACCATTCATAGGGAAAGATTATGATGTGTGGGCCATTAAGATGGCGACCACATTGCAGACTCCTGATGTTTGGGATTATGTCTAGTTTGGGTTTTCAGAACCTAAGGATGAAGCAGAAGAACGTGCTCTCGCTAATGCAGAGAAGGATTTATTGAAGAAAGACAAGAAGAAGAGTGCACAAGCATTGCATCTTATCCAACAAGGAGTGGACCAAGCAGTGTTCCATAAGATTATCATCATGTCTTCAGCAAAGGAAGCATGGGATACTTTGGTAACAAGCTATAAAGGTATGGCCAGAGTCAATATTGTTAGGCTGCATAATACTAGGAAAGATTTTGAAAGTTTGTATATGAAGCAGACAGAGGACATCGATTCTTTCATGAATCGGGTCATGACTATCATAAATCAGTTTAAAACTTATGATGAGGAAATTAAATATCAAACGATGTTTGAGAAGGTCCTTAGATCTTTGTCTACCAAATTTGATATTGTATTAGCAACCATAGAAGAAGCCAAGGATTTGACATCACTAATAGTTGACGAGTTGATGGATCACTTCTATCACATGAGGCAAGGATAGATAGAAATAAGGATTCCACTTTAGAAACCTCTTTGCAAAGCAAAGTTTCTATTTCAAGAGACAAAGGTTGAGGTAGAAGTAGATCAAGAGTCTAAGGATGGGGCAGAAGACATGTTGGTCAAAGAGATGGCTGAGAAAATCATGAACATGAATGTTGAAGAAATTGTAGAAGCTTCAGCAATAATCAAAGAGTTGAAAAATCAAAGGTGAGATGTTATTATAGCATTAAATTTGGTCACTATGCCCATGATTGTAGGAAGAGGTTAGCTAATCAAGGGAACCAGAGAACTAATGTCACTATAGAAAGTACTAACTCCATTTTCCTAGATTTCAATACCATGCATGAACCTTCTGATAATGTATGGCTATTAGACAGTGGTTGCAGTAACCACATTACATGCAACAAGGATTTGGTTGCAAATTTGGATCAATATTTCAAGACAAAGGTAAAGTTGGGGACTAGCAAGACTGTGGATGTAGATGGAAAAGGAGTGGTCAACATTCTGACCAAAATATCAAAAGTATATTATGTCCCTGGTCTTAAACATAATTTGATAAGTGTTGGTCAATTGCCACAAAAGGTATACATAGTTATCTTTCAAGGACAAGAATTTTCTATATATGACAAGACTCCAAGCAAGAAGCTGATAGAAATGGTGCGGATGACGAGGAAAAAACTCTTTCCTCTAGTTACAAATTATAATTATCAGTTCATTTCTTTTACAATTGAATGTTCTAATGATTATTTGTTATGGAACTTTCGGTTTGGACACTTGCAATTTTCTAGTTTAAGATTGTTGTAGCAGAAACAGATGGTCAGAGGATTACCTCCCATCAAAGAACCTACTAGTACTTGTGAGTGTTGCATCTTGGAAAAGAAACACTAGGAACTTTTTCCAAAAGGAGTTGGATACAAATCAAAGCAACCTCTTGAGATAGTGTATACAGACTTGTGTGGACCTATGAGAACACAGTCAATTGGTGGAATTTGTTACTTCCTCACTTTTATTGATGACTATAGAAGAAAGACTTGGGTTTACTTCTTGAAGAAGAAGTCTGAGACTTTTTCAAATTCCAAAGAGTTCAAAGCCTTAGGAGAGAACCAAAGTGATCTATAGATCAAGGTATTGAGGTCAAATCTTGATGAAGAATATGACTCGAAGGAATTCCATGATTACTACAAACAACATGGAATCAGAACATAGTTTACAACTAGACACATACCACAACGGAATGGTGTAGTAGAGAGAAAGAAAATGAAAAATATGAACATGACAAGGAACATGTTGAAAGGAAGAAACTTTTCTAATGAGTATTGGGTAGAAGCACTTGCATGCGTTATTTATGTGATCAATAGATCTCCTACAAAGAGTGTGATGAACAGAGCACCAGAAAAATTATGGGCAGTTATGTCTTGCAATGTATCTCATCTCAGAGTATTTGGATTTGTAGCTTATGCACATGTGCCTAAGGAGAGAAGAGGCAAATTGGATGATAAAAGTGAAAAATGCATATTTACTAGTTATAGTGAGCAATCAAAAGCTTACAAATTGTATAATTGTGTCACCAAGAAGACCATAATTAGCAAAGATGTTGTGTTCAAAGAACAAGAGTCATGGAATGGGACTGTATACAAAAGAGTTGATGCACGCACAAGTGCCACTGATGAAGAAGATGAAGTATTAGACAAGGAGTAGCGAGAATCGCAGGTGAGATAACCAAATAGAGAGGCACCAATAAGGACTCCAA